>APFE030365697.1:31176-63598 GCA_000404065.3 Pinus taeda | reverse complement strand
CAGTTTACCCAAGTCTGAAGGAAAGAGTGTCATCATGATCGTAGTTGATATACTTACCAAGTATGCATAGTTTTGTGCATTATCACATCCATGTAAAGCCAATATAGTTTCTACTGCATTTATGGAAACAAGTCAAAAGCTACATGGAAACCAAAAGATTATTGTAAGTGACAGAGATCCCATTTTCACTAGAATTTTTTGGATAGAATTATATCTTGTCTCAGTGCTGAGTTAGCTCATACCTCAACTTATCATCCTCAATCTGATGGGCAAACTGAGATAGTCAACCAATGTTTAGAAGGATGTCTTCGTTTCTTTGTATTTGATAAATAGACACAATGGGTCAAATGGTTGTCTCTGGCTAAATGGTGGTATAACGCTTCCTTCCATACAACAACAAAAATGACCCCATTTATGGCACTTTATGAATATCAACCACCATTCATCACATCATATTTAAGAGAAAATTCTAAGGTTCAAGCAGTCGAAAATCACATCGAGCATCAACAACAAGTTCTCCAACTCTGAAAGGATAACCTCGTGTTGGCGCAGAATAGAATGAAACAACAGGCATATCAACATCGCAGCAAAAGAAGTTTTGATGTAGGTGATTCGGTGTTCCTACGGCTACAACGATATAAACAAATGTCCCTTAAGAAAGCTAAGAATGATAATAAATTATCACCAAAGTATTATGGTCTGTACAAGGCATTGCAAAAGATCAGTACTATGGCATACAAATTAGAGATTCCTGCAGCTTCTTGAGTGCACCCATTTTTCCATGTTTCAAGTTTAAAGAAGGTTATAGGTGACAAGCTCCCAGTTCAAACAATATTGCCAAAACGTGATGAGGAAGGAAAAATTATATTGGAACCCGAAGCAGTCACAAAAACAAGAACTCGACAGATACAAAATTGATCAATTTCAGAGTATCTCATCAAGTGGAATAACTTATGCACTAAAGATTCCACATGGGAGGATGAAAATTTTATACAGAAGCATCGGAAACTACTGAAGCTTTGAAGACAACACTTTCTTGAAGAAGAGGGGCATGTTAGGTCCCTATAATACTAGTGATTACCCCATTATTATTGTATTTGTGTCCCCATATTGTGATTAGTGTGCCCCATAGATTCCCTTTATTGTTATTTTTGTGCCTTTATATTATTATTGTTAGGTCAGCTGGGTTATATTGTGACTCCTTAGACTCCTATATATAGAAAGGAGGTTTTGTAATTTGAATCATCAAAGAATCATTCAATTGTGCAATGTAAAGGAGGTTGCCCCCTTGAAGAGGCTGAATTCTAAGGCATTGATCTATCATTTCTATCTTTTTGTGCGCTGGTTTCATAACAAGTAGCCCTAGCAAACCCTAATTAACCAACTAACCCTAATTTTGTAGAAAGAGAGATGAAAAACCATAAAATGAATGCCATTACCTACTTAGGAATTAAACAACATCTATTCAAGCTATTTCTAGAAGGAAATGAGAAAAAATCATCTTTTTGAGTTTTTATGTATTTTATGTGAAATTGTCATGCATGTAATTTATTAGTTTGTGGATGTCGCAATGATTAGGTAGCGATGGGGGGAAGCTTTCGGATTTTTTGAGGTGTAGGAAGGTGTGGAGGGGTCCTAGGAGGCCTCTAGAAAACTTCTGGAGGCTTTCCTTGCAATCGAACCACAAAAAGTCACCTACAAAAAATTCTACAGGAGGCTATAGGGAATCTACGAGAGGATCTACAAGAGGATGTCGAGGGCTGTTTTAGAGCTCTTAAAGGTGGGAAAATGGTTGGAAAGGGTAGCTGAAGGCTAGAAGGATGTGTTTGGGTGTCCGAGGTTCATGAAGGAGGATTAGGGAAGGGAATCATAGTTGGACTTGTTCAAGGGAACAGAGGAAAGTTTATGAGAAAAGTGTAGAAAATTAGGGCAGATTTACGAGGGGCTTTGAATGACCTATGGAACGTGTAGAAAAAAGAGTTGGTGATGGCTGATTTACTGAATTATTATGAGCATAGGTGTACTGCAAGAGAGCTACAAATAAAACTCTGAAAGTGAGCAAGCAAAGAAACTAGCTGCACCGAAAAACAAAATTGTATCTCATGTTAACCTAAATTTTGATCTAGGAAAATAAAATGTTAAACAATGCTATATGGAAAGGAAATCATGGAAAGAGATTTATTACAGAAATAGAAATGAGTATGTAAAAATGGATCTGAAGAAAAGCATTAACCTCTAAATCAAATTATAACACCAGAAATTGCATGGAGAAAGAAAAACTATGTTTTTGTGGCAGGAAGAGGGTCTTGATCTCAGCTCATGGTCCCAAATGGGGGAAAGGAGGTCAAGACTCTGTTGATGGAATTTTTGTATCTTTTTCCTGACACTACTTAACCTACTTCAGCAAATTGAAATGGAAATAGCTATCTAAATCACCAAAAGCAACCTATTCTAACCAAGAAAGAAATCTATCTAACTGCGATGAATTCATAAACTGCAACAAAACATATAAATGCAAAACAAGAGGTGTTGGGTATCTTGTGTTGGGCTCTAACCTGAGAGCTTTAGCCCTCTGAAGTAACTCAGTGCTGTCTCAGAAAAGATTTTATCCTCATTATCAAAATAATAGTCACATTACATGAAACTATCTACAAGAGTAAGCTCGAAATGAGTTGAGCAAAGGCTGCAACAAAAGTGTGAAAATTTGACCAACATACAACAACCTAATGAGGCCCTAGGCCTCTCTATTTATACATCTGGAGCTCCCAACAGCTCCCCTATAATCAAGGAGGCTTGGTTCCCAAGACTTATGATAAACAACAATTATTCTTCACCTGCTCAGCTGCCTCTTCGATGCATTAATGTGGCTTCTTGTGATTCGAACTTTCTGAAGGAGGATTCAAATTAGGGAGTCATCAATGAGGGCAACACCATTGTATAAATCCTCTCCCCTGTCTTCCTTGAATATTGGCTACCAAATTCTCATTAAACCTTTGACTTTGTCTCAAAATTGACCAAAAATCTGCATAAAGCACACATTAGACTTCATGGCATAATGGCTAACCCAACTCACTCTATTAGCATAAATATAATCAAAAAAATGAAATAAACCAATCAGAATGGTGCATTAAGCTAAGTTAAGAGACAAAATGATCCCATATAATTACCCATTTCTAGGGCTCATCATCACCCCCTACTGAATGTGTTTCTCATCCTCTGAGAAACTAGTCCATCTCTTCATCTCTGATGGCCCTAATGGCCTCCCTGACATCTCACGCTTTTGATGTGAGATCCTCTTCTTTATCATGAAATCCTGCCTTTTTGTCCACTTCTTCCCATTATTGTTTTTCTTCTTCTTCTTTTCTTCCCTCTAGCAATCCTAGCAGTAGTGGCAGACTTAGTTTGAGGCCAATCCAATTAACCTTCAAACTCTGCATAGAGTTCTTGTAAGTGGCACTGTCCTTAATGCTTCTTTCATCCTGGTTGGGGAGTGATACTCCCTTATCTGCAGGTTGTGTAACAGTGTATTCTACCTCTCATAAAAGCATGAATGCAGTCATCTCCAAGCAATATTTTCATGTCCTCAAAATGTGAAATAGCCTAGGCTTGATCATTGATATTCTTAGGTGCACTTTGAGGATCATGTGCTAGTAGCTCATGGGTCCTAATGAGAGCCATAGGGTTTGATGGCTCTGCTCTAATCATGAGGCGTTCATTTTGTTCTTTTGCCATCAACTTCCTAATTTTTTTTGCCCTTTTCTCCTCATGACTCATCCATGTGCCATGGCCATCAGTTGCAAGTCTTGTAACCCAGCATTGGGGTCCCATAGGTTCATATCAGTTAGGGCCATGTTATGCATATAGAACTCTACTACCTTTGCCTTGTCTTCTACTAAACTGTGATCATATAGGTCCATGAACTATGTATAATCTTGAAAAATCATGGTGTCTCTCTGTGCCAAGATCTTGATCTGAAACTATAGCCATTCGTCATTGAAGCATACTCCATATGATTTCTCTAGTTTCCTGCACTGTAGTGCCTCCATAGTCCATCTTTGCCAATTATGTTTCCCTTTCTTGTAGTTGTTTTCTTAACATTTCATTCTCTGCTTTGAAGTGAGATCTTCTGATTTCTTCTGTATGTCTTACAATGCTTAACTCCTTACCCATTTTTCTAAGCTTGCTTTCTATGTGGCTAATCTTCCACCCCTTTTGACCTGGCAATCTACATCCATCTATGGCACTGTTAACACCCAGGTTGTTCCCTTTGACTCCCAAGGGAATACGGCCGGGGTAACGACTAACCGATCTTTGGATTACAGCTTCTAGCCCAACTGTAATCAGAGAGGGCTCTCTCTTTAAGGTTTGTCTCTATTCTGTGGAGATTTTAGGCTAGTTATGAAGTAAGGGTTTTGGTTTATGTTTGGTTGGAAGGATGTTTTTCTGTACCTAAAGTGGAAATCTGCAGATAATGTTAGTTCATTGGGCAATGGAGTTTGTGGCTACTGGTTGTTGAAATCTTGAGTTTGAGCAGCTGGAATTACAGGGCCATTTAAATACTTCATAAAACAAACTTGAAATTGTGATGGTGAAATGTAAACAACCAGTGAAAAGAAATTAATAATTTTCCACTAAGCAGGGGTGTGGGAAAGAGATATATTCCTCAGGAGCAAACTTGAATTCCTGAAACATTAATCACTGTGAAAGATATAGCATGAAAGGGTAGCAATTAAGATTTACACCTTTATTATTATAACTGAAGAAAACATTTATAATAGCTTAGATTGATTTCAGGGTAATCTGTGATTAAATCCTGGAACTATTCTTTTTCCTTGCCATTAACTGTAAAGCACAGAAACATGAAAGAGATATGAAAGACAACAAAACACATAACAAAGAGTTGTAAGGAAAACTTATTGTGTCATGAAATACGCAGGAATCCTGTAACTTTCAGCTAAACACCACAATGCATCAAACAACACAGATCTTTGGAAATTCCACCGCCTTTGTATTACTTCTTTGAGAATTTACAGTAAAAGAACTATAGAAAAGATATCAACAACATCCAACCCCTGCAAACTCATGCAAGGGGGAATATATAGAAATGTTTCATACAAAATATCTCAGGCATTGAGTCATCTGAGAAATAAAATATCTTCACCAACTCGTACGGAAATAGTAGATAAGAAGTTATTGCAGCTTTCAATACAACATAAATTCTCTTTAATTCTGTCAGAAGATTTCGACCTTTGGAGGTCACTGAGTCGGTTGAGCGCTTTGTTATAACTGATGAATGACGTGTCTGTGCCGCTCTATCCTCCTGTAGCTTTTCGGCCCTGTCACCTGTGACTGTCAGTCCTGCTGTGGTGGCCGAATGGTTTTGCTGAGTTGGCTCAGCCTCTTTCTGCATACATGCTGACATATCAAAATTTTCCTGTGCATGACAACTTATATATTTCAATGAAGAAAAAAACTTGATTACTGGCTCTGGTTTAGTAGTAATTGTATTAATCCATTCCAGACTTCCTATGTGGGAAATTGATGTCTTAAAATTGCCTCTATAGTCTCATTCACCTCTGTATATTTATAGAAATTGGGAGGTGCATCAAACAAGTGATTGATTTCATTCATGATAAAAAATAAGCTCTCTACCCTGTTGTAGAGAGTCTGTCCTGATGCTGGCCCTGATTCTACTGAAGTGTTGGGATTTTCTGCAATCTGGTTTGTAGCAAAGGTGTTGACCCTCTTGGCATAATTTTCATGGGAAAGTAGTCTTCCTGAGGTGCCCATCAAGCTAGGAAGACCTCTATTCTACAATGCTATAAATTTGTCCATGAATTTATTAATGTCTGCCTGCATATCCTGGCTTCTTCTCTCTAATGTCTGTACCAGGTTTCTTAGTGTCAGGACCCTTTTGACCATCGAAATGGTCTCAGTCCTGTTGGCAATTCCCATTTTGACTAGCAGAGAACTTGTTTTGTAATTAAGCACATTAATCATTCTGGTGGCAGCCTCAGGCATACTGCCTAGAGATGCCCTTGCTCTTTGGATTTCCCTATGTGCTTTTCCAATGAGCCGCATCTGCTCATGAATAGCCTCAATATATTCCCACTGGTCTGTGATGGATTGGCAAATATTGGCCCATAGGACTCTCTTGAGCTCAGCTGTTACTTTATCAAGTGTGAGCTCTTTCTCTAGCTCATTTATTCTCTTCTTTGTGTCCTTGAACTGCTGCTTGATGCTCTGTTCACCTCCTCTTTGTTGGCTTGAGGAGCTAACTTCTCCTCCTGTTGTCCTCTCTTGTTCCTGCTGGAAGGAACTTGCTAAGGCCTCCATGCTAGGTGGGCCCATGCCCAAAGATTTCCCTATTGGCATTTCTTCCTCTGAAAAAGGATTCAATCTTTGCCTCTTTTCCCCTTGAGTTGTTGATGTTGTGAGGGGAGTCTCTCTGTCCCTTTTCCTACTTATATCCTCCTTTTGAGGGGTTTGGAGGACTGAAGCTTCAGCTCTTGCTTCTTGCCTAGGAGGCACCATTTGTGGTGGCTGCTGCTCAGTGACCATTGGGGCCTCTGCTGTTTGCTCTTCTTGCACTGGCTGTTCCTTTTCTGGCTGCTGTACCTGTTGTTGTTGCTGTGCTCCTTGCTGTTGTACCTATTCCTGTTGTGGCTGCTCTAGCTCCATTTCCTTCTCCTTGCCTTTGCTAGAGGTTTGATCTGTAGATTTGAATGCCTTCTGATGTGCTGTGGAGGATGAGGCAGCTGCTCCCACTTGAGGGCTTGTAAGAGCAAATACCTGTGCAGGAAGTTCTAAGTCAGCCATCTTTAGGAGATTTCTTCGTGCTCTTTCATTTAATTCCTCTTGTGTGACAGGTTCTTCTAATGTGCCTCTCTTCCATTTTGTTTGATTTGCATATTGTTCTATGTGAGGCAACCTTACATGGTCATAACTGGACAGCCTATATTTGACCCTTCTTAAGGTTATGAATTGATTGGGGTCATAAGGTTTCCAGAGGAAACTGGTCTTTAGGCCAAGGCCTTCTAGCATTCTGTCTGCCTCTTGCTAGCCTTCCTCCCTTTTGTTAAAGACAAAGTGGCCCAATTGGTTTTTCACCTTCAGCTATGCTTTTTTTCCTTTGCCTGAAAAGTTCTTCACATCAGCATTCCCAAACTGCCTGAAGTATTCAAGGGCAAACAATCTCATAGGCACATATTTGGGTAGTCTGTATGGGGGTAACTCACAACCATATATTCTGATAACGATGTGATTTTGGTAAAAATACCAATCCCCAATGTTGTATACCTTGGACAACTGAAGGATCCTCTGCATCTCATCGGTTAGTCTTGGAGGAGGTGAGCTCAGGAGCAGAGACATGGCTGGGTGGATAAAAAGGTCTATAAACTCACAGTAAGTGTATGGAGAATAGGCTCTTCAGTGAAAAACTGAGGTCCAATACACTACTGACCTTGGATTTCCTTGTGCATCCACTCTTTTCATAGCGAAAGAAAATTTCTCATGTTGATAGTATAAAATCAAGTGATAGATGTAGGAGGTGTATCTGAACACCCTTTCCCTTGATAGGTTCATCAATTGCTCATGCATTTTGTCTGATATGTAGGTGGCATAGACATAGTAGATTGGAGTTTTTCCAGGGGAAAACATGAGCATCATTACCAGTACAGTTTCATCAAGATACTCAATTGAGTTATAACCCAGAATGGGACTGATCATATCTGGAAGGTCCCTGCCCAACGGGTTGAGGTAAACATGCAAAATGGGAGGGTACTACACAGTATCAGATTTAATATATAATTGGTTGAACTTGGTGATCTGAGCATCTGCCATCTTAGCTCCTTGATTTATCAGATCAAACAAAGATAAAGGAACCAATTTCTTATCAGTCTTGAATTGCAGCATCTCTCTGATGGCCTCAGGGGTAATATAGAAAACAACTGAGCCTGAAGGGTCAAGCATAGCTCTCTGAGTGGGATCATAACCATCAGCACATAGGTGAATTAGGTCAGGAAATTGATTGACCTGAGGAAGCTTGAAGATTGGGAGGAAGGAATCCCAAATGCCCAATACATCTGTTCTAGTCTCATGTTTGGCCTTTAATTCATTTAATAGGTGGATGTGGAACTTACTTTTGATTAGAAATTCCTCTGAGATTTGATAATCGAAATCTGCTAATGCCTGCCACTCCAATTCTCTCTGAGGGGCATTTAAAGGGGAAATATTGAGGGCTACAGGTGCTACTGGCGTATCCATGGTTTCCTAAAAACTCTGCTGATAGGTGGATTAGTGTTACTGTGCAGAGAAACAGAAAGAGCGTTTCTTTGAAGGAGAGTTGATTTATTTAGAAATAGAGGATAAAAGGGTCAATTGCAGCAATTGAAATACTGCATAAAACACTAGAAGAGGCAAATGCTTGTGCTTGACAGACTCTTTCACAGTACTTAGGTGTAGTTCGGGTTCCCTATTCACGATTGCGCGAACAGAATGTAGGTTTTGTGAAAGCTTTGGTAAAGAAGGCTTAGCTGGTGAATTTCGACTTTATAACTACAAATGTGAACTAGGCACAGGGGATTTGCCGGTCAATTATCTGTTTTCTCTGTGATTTAAGTTAATTTAGGCTATTTGCAGACAAAACCAGGCATAGAGAGGATTCGCAGGGATAAATACCTGGTTCACTTACAGTCCCGGTCACAAATGCAGGTGGGTTGGCGCGCCGATGGTCTCCAGGTTGAATTTCAGCAGTTTGGCGTGAGCTTGGACGTAAAATACATGCAGAAGACAACACAGACGTCTTTGCAAAAAGTGCAAAAAACGCGAAAATTTGGCCAAAATATGGATTTTTCGAACATTGGCGCCTTTTTCGGATGACGTCAGCATGACATCATTGGGTGGGGTCAGGGTCGGATGACGTCAGCATGATGTCATCAGGTGACGTGGCGGCTTATGAGTGGTCCACGGGGATGGTGAGGTGGCGAACAGGTGGAGTAATGGCGGACGGGGGCGCGGACGCAGCGATGACGTAGCAGTGACGCTGGCAGTGATGTTGGTAGGTGGGTTGGCAGAACCCGGAAACCGTAGGCGATATGATATCGCACCGCTTTTCATACAGAAGTGGAGTTGTCAGAGGGGGCTCCTATACGCTGTGGGGGCGACGCGTGGCCGAGGCCTGACGTCACCCTCTGACAGCTATCGGAAGCTATCTTACGGACGTCGGGGCCGGTCCGATATCCATGTGAGCCGTTGGATGAAAAGCGCCCGATCGGACGGTCGACGGGTTGATAACCTGTCCGGACGATACAGCGTCGGGCGGGCAATAAAATATTGTTTTTCATGAAATTTGTGCCCAGCGGGACTTTGGAAATATTGACAAATTTGTATGGTTTTTCAATGTATTTCTTTATAAAGTCGCGCATAGCTCCCAAACTTAGGATAAGTCGGAAAAGTGGGTTTTTCAATGTATTTTTTCCGTTTGAGCGGGTTAGGGGTGAAAATGGGTTTTTTACAAGGCTTCTCTAGCAAATGAAGGGTTGAATGGGTAAATGAATTCTGAAGGAGGAAAAGAGGTAAGGCTTGGGTTCTCAAACTGGCCAGATGTCAATTTGATTCCCTAGTAGTGAACATATGGCTATAATGCCAAGGGGGGGGGTATTTATAGAATGTTTGGGGGTTATACACCATGGGTTTTAATTGTAGGAAGGGTGACATAGGGAATTTAGATAATAGAAGTTAGGGGTTAATATGGAGGGAGAAGGTGAATGAGGAGTGATATCACTAAGTTTGCTTAAAAACCACTTAGCTTAGGGAGTAGATCAAAATGAAAAGAATTTTGCACAAGAAATGTGGCTCTTAAAGGAAACCAGAACCAATATAAAACCTTGATTTCTTTCACAAACACAACTGATGTAGGGATGTTAGTAATGAGTGTAAAATAAGGAAAAAAGGAAGTTAGACATGCTCCATTGTGTTGTTTTCCTTATATTGACCAGCAAGATTCAGCTTGAAAGGAATACCACTTCTGCAACCCCGTCTACCTACCCATCTACTGGCCTAGCATTTTTTGTTTCTTCTTTGGAGGGTGCACTTGGACTTGCAAACCCTTATGTTCCTTTTCTTTTCCATTTGGCTTTTTCTTTTGATTGCCTATCTAACACTACCTGTATTTCTTCCAAGGCCCCAGATTAAGCAGTTGGGGACCTTAGTTTCTCTGCCTAACTATTTCTCTGCCAAGATTAAACAGTTTGGACAGATTTCTTTCTCTATTCTACAACAGAAAATTGAAACATGGCATGATCTAGATTGGACTGTTGGACCATCCATCAAAATTTAGTAAACATGAAGGCATGTACACACCTTGCCTTGTCTTGGAAATATGGGATCTTTGTATCAGCAAAGCAGAGCATATTTGGCATTTGAATTTGTCAATCATGAAATATGAAACCTATTGGTATAGGTATCCAACAATCTCATCGAACCCAAAGGATTTGGTCATGAATTAATGCCACCTTCATCATGCTCATTCTGAATAATAGTGCAAAAATATGCTTGAAAAGATTCAGACCAATTGCTCTATGTAATGTTATATAGAAGATAATTTTAGGAATTCTAGTCCGACGTCTCAAACCCCTAATGAAAAGTATGGATTTAATTTCCTCTAGGTCACCTCTCCCTCTTTCCATGAGGGGGAGCTTGACCGATAATTTTATCTGGCCACCACTAGGCTTATTTAAGCTAAACTTTGATGGATATTCTAAAGGAAACCTTGGCCCTATAGGTTGAGGTGGCTTGATTCAGAATGACATGGGGAAGGTGGTGAAATTATTTGTTGAATCATGCAGCAAGACCACCAACAATGTCGTTGAATTTCTAGCACTTCAAAAGGGGCTCTAAATTGTCGTGGAGATGGACTTGGCTAAACTGCAGGTCTCCAGAGATTCCAAATAGCAGTCTCTATGTTGTAGAATATTATCAATGGGTCCCCACCAGAAAAGGTGGTCAACAGTTGGAGGTTGGAGCTTTTTGATGAGTGAATCCATTCCCATTTATCCTCCTTTGATTATGTATTCTTGACACATGTGAGAAGATAGAGGAATTAAGAAACCAACAAGCTTTCCAATTGGGGAAATGATAACTGTATCCGAGAATTTCTCCATGTCTGGCCCTTTAGTTCTCAAACCCCTCATCTATATGATTTTTTTAGATAGTGGTTAACGAGGAGGGTTCCCCGATGGGGTGTCAATATTTGAGACATGCTTGACACGTGGGAAATGAAGGGTATTATATGGAATATGTTGAGGAGGATAGGTCATCTGACCTCCCATTACATAAGGTGTAAGGTGAAAGGAACGGTGAGGTGTTTGAGATTTCATTCATCCTCTATGGGAGAGTGTGTTCGTAAGGCAAGGCGATTAATGAAAAACATTGGGGCTGTGGTAGGATATATTGGGATGGTAGTGTGGAGATTGGCATATTTTGGTCAGAGCAGTTTTATTTTGTTTGAGTTATTTGACCCTCAGGTTGTCTTGGAGTGGTGGAGAAAATGACGTTGCCTCTCTTTCCATTGTGAACAAACAACAAAAGCTTCATGCTTGTATACCTAGGCTTAGTTCGTTGCCTCCATCAACAGGTTTTGGCAAACTTGCATGGTAAGTTTGCCGATCTTCGTATCCATACCTGTAGTGCTCGATAGATATTCCTTTGAGTGCTTTTTGTGTTTGGAGTGGTGGATGGATCTTTGGTCTATAGGGAGTCTTTTAGTTACTCCTCTCTTTTAGGTTTTATCTTGGACTTTTGAGACACATAATTGGGTGAGTAGCATTTGGTCTCGAAGGTCACAGGGGGTCATGGTCATGTTTTCTATGGATTTTAATTGGTTTGGGTTAGGCTCTCAGGATTTTATGCTCTGGGGTGAAGTATTTTGGCCTCCAACTATGATTCCAGGTGTTTCCCCTGACAGTGGAGAGGAAGAACCATGGGTTTGGCTAGCGCTGAATATAGGTGTGGTTGAGATTTTCTCCCTCCTAGTTAGTGTGTGGTGGCTGACAATTTTGAGGAGAAGGGTCCTGTTAGATGATTTGGGATGGTGTCAGGATTTCTTTAGCTCACGATTTTTCAGAAGTTGGTGAAGACTGTTATAGTTCTTGTCTTGGTGGTGTATTCTTGGGAATTTACCATGTGACCTATACCTAGTAATTCTCAATCCCAACCCATGTGAAGGGGTGTCTTGACCTAACGGGTTGGCTCTAGCAGCGAGTTGGAGGTGGCATTGGGGGATATGGCTATTACAAGACCCAAGTAGGGAGGGCATGTCATTGGTGGTGCAGCTAGGGCATCCTCCGAAGCTCAAGGTGGCAGAGGAGGTGCGCATTCCATGCAAGGTGGTTGGATGGGTAGTGTTGGTAAGAATGGAATTGTGGATCATGGTCGTGGAGCAGGCCTACTAGGTCAGAGTCATGAGCAGGGGCACATAGGAGCTTCTAGCCTATAGAATCACTCTTTTGCCTATCATGACATGCTCTAGTCTATTTTAGATCACCTGGAAGCATACAACAAGATCATAAATGATGAGAATGAGGTTTTCATCGCCAAGTTTAATCGACTGCATTACTTTCAATGCCATGTCAGAGAAAGGATTTTGGTGGTTTGGCGAGGAAAAAACTTGCTAGTAGAAAATATCGAGAAGCTTGAAACATTGTTGGATCACTTTAAGAAAAAAATTAGTGTTCATATCACCCACTTCCCCCTCGAGGGATTTGGCTACCCAAAGTCAATTAATTCTAATGATTCAGTATGGTCATGTTGAAGCCCCAAAAATCGGGTCTACAACAAGGGGGATACCCACCCGGTTTGGATCTTGAAAGAAGATCCTTTTCCATTTGGGATGGTGGGTCCGACTGAGGATAATGGGACCAATTTCCCAATTTGTGTGTGTGTGTGTTGATAATTGATATTTCCTTGCTAATAATTTCTAAGCAAAATGCTTTTATTCTAAATCTAATTTAACAACATGAAATTGTATTCTAATGAATAGAAATATCTAATTCTAAAACTAACCCGGGATTTAATCTTTCGGTTATGCGATCTAAAATAATTTCTAACAAAAATTGTTAATAAATATCATTCAATCACTATGAGAAAAGAATTCAATAAATATAAATTGTTTCGTATAAAAAGTTAGCCGAAACAATTGTGAAAAGCATATCGCATAATAAGTCACTCATATATTAAGCATAAATAGAATATCCATCACCATAAAGAAGTGCCAAATGATAACTCAAGCATTCAAGCATTCATATATAAATAAATGAATATAAATATCACCTTAACACATAAGAAGAAATTGTTAAGAGATAAAAGTACCATTGATAACAAGTTCTACTCATGAACTTCAGCAATAATGATTTATCTCCTCTTAATTCAACATCTACTAGGATTACAAAAGTGCAATTTCAGTAGAAGATATTAAACACAGATATCAATAAATCTTGTTCCATTCATTCATCAAAACCTCCTCGGAGGGTGCAGAAGTGCATGTTCTGAGGAAATGTTTTTGATAAATTTCAGGACCCCTCTCTAAATGCATGAGAAGGGTTGAAATACTACTAGCTAAATCTAAAAAAAGTTTATTAAAAAAATATAGGAGGAGGTTTAAATGACCATCCTCATCTAAGGCAAAAAATAAAGAAAAACTAAAACTAAAACTAAATCTAGCAATTAACTATCTATGTATCTGTTATCTGTGGTTGCAAGCATTTAGCATTAGTTTGAGGAGAGTTGGTTGGCTGACCTCCAACTTTAGTTACCCTGCGAAAATAGAATCGGCAACTGCCGGTGCCATCTTCTCGGCAGAGTTAATGAGGCATTTGAGAGTCATGCATTGACTGTGTGGTTTTACCAAGTATTGCGAGTAAGAATCCCAATTCAACTTGGTTAAACTCTTGATAGACTCTGCTCTTTCTTTAGCCTTTTGTCTCCAGCTTGTCTGTAGATGCTGTGCATTTGGTCATATATTTAATACCACTTTAAGGATATCTCTGATAAACACCACTGGTTTTTAGAGCTTGGGTTTTGCTTTAGCCTTTAACACTTGTTCCTACAATATTCTGGGCTTACAGGCGACTGAGTGATCAGAGGCTTTCCTTCTCAAGGGGTTTTGCCCAGTGATATACAATTAGCACTAGGCACTAATTGCGCATCGAAAATTGCCTTCGTTTCTCGATCCGGGCTTCCCTGGTGATATTTTTTTCCTCTTGCACATTTTTGTTAGAGGATATATATACCTTAAATTTTGTGGAGTGAACAACCCAATGAGTCCTTGGCTCTGAGTCTTAAACTGTCTGTAATTATCTCAGCACTATCCAATACCCATTTCACCATATCCGTGTATGGAAGAATCTTGGGTCTCACCGCTATCTGGTGTAAGAATGAACATGCTAGTTCTGTAATTGATGCCTCAGACGACTCGCATGAGTCTGCAGTCACTGTAACCTCCATTAATCTGGGATTTTATTCTTCAAGTAGACTGTACATGCCTTCCTAGGTAGTGACGCTGAAATCTCTGTTACAGGTGGTGTCTGTGTATAAGGGCATCATTTCTTTGTCTTCAAAACTTGGAGCTTTTCCTTTCTTTCCCATAATATTTTGAACACTACTATGTATACCTTTCTGCTTTCTGCTCCTGCAATTTACAAATAAGGAAAGAGTAATGATAAGAAATAGGGTGGCGGGAAAGCTTTAAATGCCGAAATCATATAAAATATATCATACTACGTGAAATGACCTTTTGATCAAATCCAAACCATATTTCATTAATGATCATCAACTAACTCATTAAATTAACATTAATGCGCATAACTTGGCATCAGATTACAAAAAAACTCTTTTGAACGACGAGCCCTGCAGATCTGTGATAAAGCAATTTTGTGATTTTCTTTGCAACATTGCAGATTGCAATATCGCTAATCCGTTGTGTTTGACAATCATCTATTACCATATGTTTCTGCGAAATGCGATTTGCGAGATGCGTCATTGCATATCGGCGACTTGAGGTATTTCACTTTAAGTGATACTTGAGGCATATGAAAATTGCGATGCGATGAGTTTCTTCAGTGTGCGATCTCGCATTGCGATTTCGCAATCTTAGGACTTTGCTTATATGATGTTATCCATTACCTTGATGCAATGCTTTATTTTTGAGAGAACTTATCATAAAACTTAAGTCTTTTTTGGATTTTTGCGAATATTTTCCTAAGTTTACGATAGTAAAATTTATTCAAAAAGAGAATACAAATGCTAATTTAATTTTTTAATTTTTCAATAAGGGTCCCCACTTATTTAGTATTAGTAATAAAACTAAATAAGAAGGGGGGTTGTTGCTGGCCACAACAATTGGAGATTCACTTGGAAGAACCAGTTATCCCTGATTTTCTTTTGATTTTCTAACTTCTAAAATAGAAGGGTTTTTTGGAGAATCAAACTTTATTATAGAAAGATAAAGTACACCCTTCTTTCAGCGATTAATGATAGTTTGTTTCTTCTATGTTAACTTTGATTATTTACTTCCTAGAGCTAATCATTGTATTTACATCAGCCACTACTTGGTTTGTAAAGATAAAAACAAAGAGTTCTCTATAAAGCAGTTTTAAATATGCTCATTTGTTGTAGGTAGAGCTTCTGCTGCCAGCAAGAATTTATAGCCTCGACAAGGTTACCTGTTACCCAGCAATGATCTTGTATCCTACTTGGAGAAATATATAATTTTCAAAGAGAAATCCATATTCACACTTATTGCTTTTATTTTCTTTTAATTCTTAAAGAACAATGCCTTGGTTTGGTAGCCAAATTATGACAGTGCCACTCATTTGACTTATAACTTTGTTGAACAAGATGGCTCGTAATGAGACCCCTTGTCTTTTGATTGCAACAATTTCGAGTCATTGCCCTGTTGTGGTATGCAGTTTTGGTAAAGTCAGCAAGTTATAATATCTATGATCATGATAAGTCGGCTCGTGATGAGACCTCTTATTCTTTAAGTTTAAAGCGTATCACTAGATTATTCCTTGAAGCTCGTAATTCTGTAGGAGGGGAGGAAGTCATTATTTCCTTAAGAATAGATTTGGATGACAATAGTAGAGTTTTTGGAAAGATATTTTCTACAGAGAATCTTCTTTTTGTTGTTGATGCTTTTCATTTCACTGATATAAAACAAATTCTCACTAAAGGTTGCTTTTTGTCAAAATTTGCAAGGTTGAAACTAGTATCATTTTCAGGCTTATAGCCTTTGACTATATCTTTCAATAATAATGGCCAATTTTCCAAATCAATTCTATTTATACAAGAGAAAAAACAAAATCTAAAAGAAATACTTGTCTTTTTCATGAATCCCAAATGCAACCATTTACAACTGGTTTTATTATCAAAATAAAGGAAAAACTAATTTACAAAAATAGAAAAATGATCTTCCATGGAAAGTATTTTTTGAGGATCTTCCCATTAACAGGTAAAGATTCTCTTTTTCCTGTTAGATCCTGTAACATAAAAGTAGATGGACCTATGATTTCCGCAATTTGGAAAGGGCCAAGCCACATTCGTTGGAATTTCATATGTTTGCCTTTTTCTTCGTGAGCCTTATCCCATTTTAAAACTAGATCTCCAATCTGAAATTCCTTTCTGGATACCATGTTTGAATCAAAAGAAGCTTTTACTAATACTTGGTGGTGAGAATGAGTTATTTTAGCCTGTTCTCGTTGCTCTTCTAGCTTAAGGATTTGCAGCTACCTTAGTTGTATGGAAGAAGTTGGTGTTTCGTCAATAAATTGAACTAAGGCCAAAGAGGGAATCGTTAGATGAGTTGGAATGACCACTTCTTTATCATAAACTAAATTAAAGGGAGAAGTGCCAATGGAGGCTTTATGCATTATTTGGTCTGCCCATAGAGCATACATTAAATATTTGTGCCAATTCTTATGATTTTGATCGATGGTTCACTTAATGATTCTGATCAAGTTTTTATTTGTTGATTCAGCTAACCCGTTCCCCTGTGGGTAATAATTGGTGGAGTATTTAAGTTTAAAACCTCTTTTGAGTGCAAATTCAGTCATAACATTGCCAAAAAAATATGATGCATTATCAAACATTAAAGTAGAGGGTAAACCAAACTTGGTGATTATGAATTGATCTATGAAATCAATGACGTGTTCAACATTAGCTGTCTTGAGAGGAACTGCTTCTACCCATTTAGTAAAATAATATGTGGCTGTAAGGATATACCTATGTTGTTTAAAAGAGTGAGGAATGATCTCACCTATTATATCCAATCCCCATTGATCAAAGGGTTGATCAATATTGACTGGTTGCAAAGGCAATGATGGTTTCTTTTGTCTTCCAGTAGCAGTTTGACAAACTTGACATTTCCTTGCATAGCTATGTGCATCTTTGAATAGTGTAGGCCAATAGTATCCTGCGAGCAAGATTTTAGGTGTTGTAGCATCTCCAGCATAATGTCCACTTGCTGGTCCATCATGGAGTTCCTGCAACACCTTTTCAGCTTCAGATTTCTCGAGACATGAAAGGAAAAAAGAATCATAATTCATCCTAAAAAGTACATCATTCACGAGTTGATATTGCTTAGCCTTCAATCTTAGGGCTTTTTTCTTTGTACAATCTAGGTTTGAAGGAGCATATACATTCTTTAGATAAAATATGATATTAGCATATAATGATTCAATATTGTTTAGGCTTACCTCATACATTTGTACTTCTGAAGATGGTATTTCGGTAATAAGCGATGCGACAACCAGCATTTTGCAAAAGCCTTGACCTTTTACAATATTTGCTGGTTTAATTTCACTATCGTATTCTTGTAAGTCAGTAACCCAATTGGCTCTTTTCTCACCCACGTCTTTCTGTACTAAGATATTTCTTACCACTGGAAACGATACTATGATTTTTGTATGGGTTTTAAGTAGGAATGGTCTAAAGTGTTTGATCGCTTTGAAAACTGCATAAGCTTGTTTTTCGATGTCGGAATAATTTAATTCGGCCCCTTGTAGATTTGAATTGAAAAAGGAAATTGGGGCTTTTGCCTTGTCTTGATTTGCTTGAGTGTGTATCACAACATATGATCTATCAGAGGCAAATGTATACAAAATGAAAGGATTGGAGCAATTTGGAGTTGCTAAAGATGGGGTGTTTACAATTGCTTGTTTAATCAAATTGAATGCTTCATATTCATCTTGGCCCCATTTGAAGATTGAATTCTTTTTAATCATTGCTTGTAAGGGAGATACAATTTTTGAGAAGTCTGGAAAAAATCTCTTAACAAAGTTAATCTGGCCAAGGAAGGATTGCATGGCTTTCTTGTTGTGAGGCAAGGGTACTTCGGAAATTTCCTTGATTCTATCGGGATCGATATGGATTCCAGATTTTGACACTATAAATCCAAGAAGTTTTCCTTCACTTAATGCAAAAAAGTACTTTTTTGGATTAAGTGAAATCCCATACCTTTGGCAACATTGGAAAATCTGTTTTAAGTCTCTGAGATGATTACCACGTTTTTTAGAATATACAATCATATCAGCCAAGTAGATTACGATTGATTTGTTTACTAATCCCTTAAATGCGATGTCCATGGCCCTTTGAAATGTGGCATCAGCATTGATCAGACCAAAAGGCATCTTTTGATATACATAAGTACCCCATTTAGTTCTGAACATGGTCTTTAATTGATCATCAGGATGGACCAAAACTTGGTTGTAGCCGGAGAAACCATCCAAAGAGGACATTAATTATGATCCTGCAACTACTTGCAATATTCGCTTCATGGGAGACAGGGGAAAATTATCCTTTTGGCAGGCTTTGTTAAGGTTTCGAAAGTTAATGTAAATTCTAATGTCTCCGTTTTTCTTTCTAACGGGAACCAAATTGGAAACCCATCTAGAATGTCGAACGAGGAAAATAATTTTGGCTTTCAATAATTTATTGAGCTTAGACTTAATCTGGCTTTCTAGATTAGGATGGATCTTCCTTAGCTTTTGTTTGATAGGTTTTTCATCGTTTATCATTGGGATAGTATGTTGAATGATAGAAGTGTCGTAAGTCTTAAGTTCATCATAGTTCCAACAAAGACACTTTTGTATTGTTTCAGGAGACGAACATATGCTAATCTTTCTTTAGGGGCTAGGCCAAGACCTAGATTGATATTCTGCGGCTTGGTATCAGTTCCTAGATTTACTAATTCATAGTTCAGAGTTGAACTTTGAAGTTTTGAATTGGTAGATCTTTTGAATCGGTCTTTCAAATCATATAGGTCTTCCAACTTGACTATTGATTTTGGCATAGCATTATTAGTGCTATCTTGTTGCAACTGTTTGTCATGTTGGTCCTCATCAATTGTCTGATTAGTGTAATATCCCTTTGATGTGAGGAAGCTTACAATATCAGGATTGTCGTTGAAAATTCTCCAATTGGTAATATTATCAGGAATTGAGGGTCTAAAGATCAATTCGATTGAGAATCTATCTGGGCTATAGTCTTCTAAGGGAATGAGCTTGGAAGCTACATTTGCCAAGTGGTCAACACTAGCATTTTGGAGTTTGGGAATTGATGAAATATTGAATGCTATAAAATGTTCAGTCAGATCTTGTACTAAAGATTGATAATGCTTTAAATGACCTGATAGACAATGTATAGTATTTTGTACCTGTCTAATAACAATTTCTGAATCTCCGAAGACTTGTAGATACTTGATATCTAATCTGATTGCCTTGTATAATCCTTGGACTAAAGCCTTGTATTCTGTAGTGTTATTGGTGCAATTTGAACTCGAGTCTACAAGTTAGCATAGTTTTGTTTCCCTTTGGACTAACTAATATGCATCCTGCTCCTGCTCAATCGTTAGACTTAGAACCGTCAAAAAATAACTTCCAAAATAAAGATTTATTTACAGGACTATCTATAAAATTAACACATTTAGAACTATCTGTTTGAGAAAAGTTTTCTACTTGAGACAAAACATAATGTTCTAAGTAAGGCAAAGAATGAGCATTAAAATTTCCTAAGAAAGAGTCAACAAAATAGTTGCCAATTATATTGCTATTGTATGCTACCGGTTCATTTTCTCCTTCCAATTCTGTTACTATGTATTTTTGATGTCTTTCTCACTCAACCTTTATCTGATTCAATTTACCATTATAAGGGAGCCACATATGCGACCAATCGGTTGCAAAGTATCAGTGAACCTTTTTAGACCAATCTCTACTAAGAATTAAGCCATAAAATTTTGGGATGTCTACAACTAAAATATCAATAACTTGACATGCCTTTGGATTAGATGACAACCTTATGGTAACTTGATTTAGTTCATGATCACTTCAACCTATGACCGGTCTAGTTGAACTATGCATACTGCAGATTTTTGAGGTCAACATTCAACTTTGCACATATTGATTTAGGTAAGATATTAGATGAAGCTCCTGAATCTACTAAACAATTACGTAAGTTTTTGTTGAAAACTTCATAAGTAAGAAGAAATGGGGGAGTATGAGATCTTAACCTTCCTCCAATTATAGTGACATCATTTGGATCAACTTTATTAGTCACATTAGTTGGATGTCTTCCCATCTCATGAGAAGCTTGCGAGATTATAGCAGCAGGTAGAGGTGCAACAGGTATTGCATGTAACTCTTTCAAAAGTAGCTTTTGTTGATGTTTTAACTTGCTCAATTCATAAAAAGTCATGTTATCCCTAGTATTCTTCATGTCTTCTATGATATTATACTCCATCTCATCAGAAACAATCAATGTTTTAGATGGAGTTGGTGAATTGGATTGGACTGGGCTTGTTTAAGTCACTTTGGGTGATGTTTTCTTACTTGTGACTTTATCTTTAGACATTGAGCTTGTGTTCTTTTGTTTAGGAGTAGGTTGAGGAGGATCTAGTTGATTTCTACTTCTAGTACTGACTGGTGATGCCTCTTGATCCTCTTTGTCTGGGAGGATGAAGTCCCACATTCCCTGTATTTCTACAACTTCTTCTTCATCAATAGGTTCTTCATTAGAAACTTCATCTTCTTCTTCTTCTGATTCTGCATTTGTAATAACATTGGGAGGCTTTGAATCAGTTAAAGGATTTTTTCTATAAAACCTGTAAGGATTTTTTGAAGAATTCTCTACCACTTGTTTCTTAATGTCAACCATTTCGTTAGACATGGTTTTCAAAATCTTCTGCAATCCTTCTAAATCAAATGGGTATTTTGATTGTTTTTTCTTGGGATCTTCTTTAAAAGTGACCTTCTTAGATTTTTGTTTGTCAACAACGTTTTTCTTTTCTAAGGTTGTGATATGTTTCTCTACCGCTATTGCTTCCTTCATATTTTCAGCCGAAGTTGCTTTGGCAGCCCTATCAATGAAGATTGCTATGTTTGATGGTAGAGCAGATATGTACCGTTCACTTTGAACTTCTTCGCTAGGCTTGTAAGCAATAGGAAGTTTATTCAAAAGTTTATTGAAACGTGAGTTAAAATCTTTGATAGGTTCCCTTGATTCAGTCCTAAGATTAGATAAGTCATTGATCAGTGTCGCAGGAGACCTATCATTGCCGAACTTAGTCAAGAATTACTCTTGGAAAATATCCCAATTAGTGATAGATCCAGATGGTAATGAAAAATATCATGATCCGGCTGCTCCTTGCAAAGTGTAAGGAAAGACACGGACAACAGCATCTTCATTAGTAACTCCATTGAGATTTATAGCTAACATAAAGTTGTTTATGTGTTCTTCTGCTATCATGCCTATTTCAGGATTAAACTTAGGTAGCCATTTTTTAGCATGGGCCGGTATTTGACTCAAGGGTACAAGCATTAATACTACCCCTAGGTTATTCCATGGGGTTTGGGCCATCGTCGAACTACTAATAGAGGAAAGTGTAGAAGATGTTCCTTGTGGTTGGGAAGATGAGGATATTACAGTTCCAGAAGATTGAGAAGGAGATGTTGAAGTTCCAGTCGCCTGGTGGACAACAATTTGAAGTGAAGTGGTGGATGGTTGACTTCACGGTGGAGAGGTTGAGATGGACGATGATGACAAAAGAGTCTCACTATCAGACCCTTTAGGTGATTTCCTTGCTCTTTTCCTTTTAGGTAGAGGTAATTCAGTTGGTTCGATACCAAACTTTTCACTCTGCAATCTGGTAAGAGGATGAGAAGGGTTATATTGTGAAGTCACACTACCTTGAGATTTTTCAGATTTTTGGGGTGATATAAAAAATCGCTGAAGTTTATGGATCAACAATTCAACTTCAGGAGGTTCAATAGTATATTTCTCTGAAATGTTTGGGTTTGTGGCTGTGGTTGTTGTTTTATCGACTTCTTGCTCAATATTTAAAGCTTCTAAATGTGATGGAGAAGTCAGGGGAGATGTCGAGGGCGATTTAATCTCAGAATGGTATTTAGATTTAGATTTACTTGCCATTCACGGTTCGGGCCCTCCTTCTAGCGCCAAATATGTTGAAGCCCAGAAAATCGGGTCTATAACAAGGGGGATACCGACCTGGTCCAGACCTTGAAAGCAACTCCTTTTCTATTTGGGATGGTGGGTTCGACTAGGGATAATGGGACCAGTTTCCCAATTTGTGTGTGTGTGTATGTTGAGAATTGATATTTCCTTGCTAATAATTTCTAAGTGAAATGCTTTTATTCTAAATCTAATTTAACAACATGGAATTGTATTCTAAGAATAGAAATATCTAACTCTAAAACTTACCCAGATTTAATCTTTCAGTTATGCAATATAAAATAATTTCTAATAGTAATTGGTAATAAATATCATTCAATCACTATGAGAAAAGAATTCAATAAAGATAAACCATGTCATATAAAAAGTTAGCGGAAACAATTGTGAAAAGAATATCGCATAATAAGTCACTCATATATTAAGCATAAATAGAATAGCCATCACCGTATAGAAGTGCCAAATGATAACTCAAGCATTCAAGCATTCATATATAAATAACCAAATATAAATATCACCTTAAAACATAAGCAGAAATTGTTAAGAGATAATAAGTTCTACTCATGAGCTTCAACAATAACCATTTATCTCCTCTTAATTCAACATCTACTAAGAGTACAAAAGTGCAATTTCAGTAGTAGATATTAAACACAGATATCAATAAATCTTGTTCCATTCATTCATCAAAACCTCCTCAGAGGGTGTAGAAGTGCATGTTCTGAGGAAATGTTTTTGACAAATTTCAGGACCCCTCTCTAAATGCATGAGAAGGGTTGAAATACTACTAGCTAAATCTAAAAATAGTTTATTAAAAAAATATAGGAGGAGGTTTAAATGGCCGTCCTCATCTAAGGCAAAAAATAAAGCAAAACTAAAACTAAAACTGAAACTAAAATTGAATCTCGCAATTAACTATCTATGTATCTGTTCTCTGTGGTCGCAAGCATTCAACATCAATTTGAGGACAGTTGGTTGGCCGACCTCCGACTTTAGTTGCCCTACAAAAGCAGAATCGGCAAGTGATGGTGCCATCTTCTTGGTAGAGTTAATGATGCATTTGAGAGTCATGCATTGACTATGTGGTTTTACCAATTATCGCCAATAAGAATCCCAATTCAACTTGGTTAAAATCTTGATAGACTCTTCCATTTCTTTAGCCTTTTGTCTCCAACTTGTCTGTAGATGTTGTGCATTTGGTCAGATATTTACATACCACTTTAAGGATATCTCTGATAAACACCACTGGTTTTTAAAGCTTGGGTGTTGCCTTTAGCTTTTAACACTTTTTCCTACAATATTTCGAGCTTACAGGTGACTAAGTGATCACAGGCTTTCCTTCTCAAGGGGTTTTCCCCAGAATTGCGCATTGGAAACTGCCTCCATTTCTCGATCCGGGCTTCCCTGGTGATATTTTTCGCCTCTTGTGTGTTTTTGTTAGAGGATATATAAACCTTAAATTTTGTGGAGTGAACGACCCAATGAGTCCTTGGCTCTGAGTCTTAAATTTTTTGTAGTTATCTCAGTACTATCCAATACCCATTTCACCATATCCATGGATGGAAGAATCTTGGGTCTCGCGCTATCCGGTGTAAGAATGAATATGCTAGTTCTATAATCGACACCTCAGATGACCCGCATGAGTCTGCAGTCGCTGTAACCTCCATTACTTTGGGATTTTCTTCTTCAAGTAGACTATACATGCCTTCCCAGGTAGTGACGCCGACGTCTCTGTTACAAGTGGTGTCTGTGTATAAGGGCATCATTTCTTTGTCTTTAGAACTCATAGCTTTTCCTTTCTTTCCCATAATATTCTAAACACTGCTCTATATACCTTTCTGCTTTCCACTCCTACAATTTACAAATAAGGAAAGAGTAATGATAAGAAATAGGGTGATGAGAAAGCTTTAAATGCTGAAATCATATAAAATATATCATCCTACATGAAATGACCTTTCGATCAGATCCAAACCATATTTCATTAATGATCATCAATTAACTCATTAAATTAGCATTAATGTGCATAACTTGGCATCGGATTACGAAAAAACTTTTTTGAACGACGAGCCCTGTAGATCTACGATAAAGTGATTTTGCAATTTGCTTCGCAATATCGCTAATCCGTTGTGTTTGACAATCATCTATTACCATATGTTTCTGCGAAATGCAATTTGGGAGACGTGTTATCACATATCAGCGGCTTGAGGTATTTCACTTTAAGTGATACTTGAGGCATATGAAAACTGCGATGCGATGAGTTTCTTCATTGTGCGATCTCGCAATCTTAGGATTTTGCTTATATGATGTTATCCATTACCTTGATGTGATGCTTTATTTTTGAGAGAACCTATCATAAAACTGAAGTCTTTTTTTTACTTTTTGTGAATATTTTCCTAAGTTTACAATAGTAAAATTTATTTAAAAAGGGAATACAAATGCTAATTTATTTTTTTAATTTTTCGATAAGGGTCCCTGCTTATTTAGTATTAGTAATAAAACTAAATAAGAAGGGGGCTTGTTGTTGGCCACAATAGGTCACAAACATCCTTCTGATTCTATTTGTCTTTTGGTGCTTTTAGTCTATCAGGATTTGGACTTCTAACCTACTCCTTCTGTTTTTTGTAAGATGGTGATAGCAATGGTCAAAAAACTCGGTCGGGGTGAGACCACTTGCATTTTGATATCTATGTACTCTCCTTTTGATTAATGAATAGATCCTTGGCTTACTATATATATATAATTAGTTTTTTTACTCTAGGATGCTTATCATTATGATTGTGTGAAGTTTGGTCAAGCTTGAATGCTTTTTGGGATAGTTTTTTAATTACCCCATAGTGGCTTCCATTCTCAACCCCCCAAAGGTTTGAACATGAGACCTGGTAATAATAAAACCAAGAAAACCAATTGATCTAAACATGGGTGTTATTTTTATTAATGTTAATGTTATTATTATTCAAAATATGTAAGATTATAATAAAAAAGATAATAAATATAATTATAATATTATAAAATTATTATTATCCTACATGTAGTTCAATTCGAAATTGCCATGTTATGAAGTACCATGTAAATCATGGAATTTAAGATTTGAATCCCTTATGGGTCAAGGAACCAAATTTTTTTTTATAAAACTATTATTAAGTTATTTTCTTATTATAATTGTTAATCAAATGTTGTTATTAATATATGAATTGATAATATGAAGTACAACTTATTATTATTATTTTTATAAGAGGAATTTGTTTATTATTTATATTAGTGTTTATATATTATAATTATATGAAGGGTAGAATAACTTTTGAAAGGACAAAATGAGTTGAGTTGAGTCTTTACATATCAATAATATGTTAATAAAATCCCCTATGTAGCTCAAGTGATGATGGCCGCGTAAATGAAGTATTATGTGTGAGGAAGTCCAGTGTTCAAATCTACCAACTAGCCTACGCGTGTGGAAGGGGCATATGTATGAACCTAAAGTTTATATTAGCAGTGGCTAGAATCAACCCCATGTCACGTAGTATGGGACTAACCTAGTTGTTTATTCCTCTAGTATAAAAGGAATAAATTAAAATAATAATAATAATAAGTTTAATAAAAAATAATATATTAATAATAATAAGTTTATTATGGTTAATAATGATTATATATTGGAATTACAAGAACAAGTTGAACTAAGTTAAATAGATAATAATGTTATAATGAGATGTTATTATATATATATAAATTAATCTCACAATATTGATTTGCACATATTATTAAATTATTAAGATGGAGGGGAAGAGTCTCATTAAGAAAGAATTAAAAGGTTCAAAAATTAATAATGACGTATAAAATATTAAAAAGGGTGGGGGAGAAAAGAAAATGAGTTAAAATAGAATAATAGTAATATAACTGATAAAATAGATTCAAAGAAAGTTAAGAAATTGTCAAATTTGATTTAATAAATAGAAAAACAACTTAGGGAAAGGAAGGGAGAAATTCAAAGGGGTGGGGTGAATTAACTTGAGTTAGAATTGATATGAATAGAGGAGAAATGATGGATAGGAGGTTTCTAAAAATGGCTTGATTTTAAATCATTTTCATGATTGAAATTGTTAGTGTGTATTTTGATTTCGAGGGCTTCCCACACAATGCTCTTAGGGTAGAAGGGGGAGTAAGACATAATTTTGAAATCATCAAAGTTAATGAAGTGTTTGGTATTGTAGGAGTGTTCAAAAATGATTTATTTGAAGATTCTATGATGTTGGGTGTATGCTATATACTATTTTAGATGATTTATAAAGGATCTCTCTATTTGGCCAATGTAGGTTTTCCCATAAGAACACAGAATTAGATGAACCACTAGGCCAAGCATTGGTTCAAAGTGACCCAATTATTAATTCCCCTAACACACACACACACACACACACAGAGATATATATATATATCTATATATATATATATAATATATATATATATATATATATTATATATATATATATATAATTCTTAAAGGATTTGGGCCATTAAAGTAATACAAACTTGTTATCCAATCAAAAACAATTTTAAATTTTACAATGAGATTAAAATATGATTTCATCCTCAATAATACTTATAAGTAAGGAAATATATCTTATGATTATCACTTAAACTACTTACCAGCATAGGCCATCTTAACTCCAAATCTACCAAGTGCAGAGAGGGATCAAATCTCTCATGATGCAAATCTCTTTTTGAGTGAAAAACATGAGGAAGGGTTTGAACTTCAAGAGATTTTATTCCTCTCTAGGAGCTTTCCCTAGGACCTGTTTTCAGCTGAAAAGAGACCTTTTTTTTAATCTATTTATACCAGTTCTGCAACTTTTATCACAAACAGATGTGTGTTTCACATGTCTATACAAAGGAAACCCCTAGCGATTTATAGAGAGCACAAAATTCGTTGTCATTTTTCTTTCCTCGGTGATAGGCCACTTTTAGTGAATTTCCGTCACCTTTTCTATTATTTTTATAGTTAGTATCGATTGTTTAATTGATTTACTAATCACTATTAGTAGGGTAATTACTTAGTCTTTACTTTGAAAACTTGCATTTCACACAACTTAGTTAGGACAAAAGTAAGTGTCCCATAATCCACACATTTTTTTTGACTAAACAAAGCCTTTTATTTCAATAATATTAGGACTAGGAATAAGTGTTATTAAAGAAAGGGAGTCGAACCTGCTTCTCTTGCATCTTTCAGATGATCTTGGGCTTGCATTTGAAATCTTTCATAATTCACTTGGTTTTTCCATCTCCATTTTAGGCACATATAGTGTAATAGGAAGGAAGTAAGTGGCCCATTATCCACACATTATTTATTTTCATGAAAGGAACAATTATAAATTACCATAAGTAAGGGATTTTGTAAAGTATCATCGCATATCCACATGTTAACACATCTCTATACGTTCATTTTGTCACTTGCACACACATTACACTACACACACTAAGCTACTTTAAACTTTGTCACAAAGGGCATCTAGTTTCATGAGCCTTTTCACTTAGTTTATTATAGCTTACTTTTTCACACCATAACTGAAGTAAGACTCCTTAAATGCAACCATAACCTTGAACACATTAAATTCCCCACTGCGGCCACAAAAGCATTTATAGTTCAGGTTAGGACCATTAGGGGTAGGCATCCCATAAGCTAAAATGGTCATGTTACATTTTGAAACATAGAAGTTGTCTTTTAGGGTGATTTAAATCCTTCACCGTCTCATGGAAAATACTACTCGAGCATGCCAAAGACCCAATTCAGAGGGGTCTGGCTTAGGTCCTAGTGTGTGCAATATTATGTGAGGCTACCTGACCTACATAGTGCTTGATACTGATGACTGATTACCAAGAAGTTAAAGACTCAACTACCCTATCAGATGAACGTATCTTAGTGGCCAAAAGTTAGGGAATCTTTCCTTATAGGTGGAGATGCAGGAAGCACTAAAGCCTCATCATTACCTTGGTTGATTCTTTGGATACTAGAAAGCATCGCCAGTTCTTTTGGGACATTTCCCTAGTACCCATCAAAATATATCTCTGCAAGGCCCAGAGACTTTGAGAGAAGAAAGGACGAATATGTACTTAAGGACATTTTTATCATATTCAATAACAAACAAAGACCCTTTTTTGTTTGATTGATCACATAGCATAAATTAAAGGACAATTAAACATTTATTTTTTCTTTCTTTTATGTATGTGATTTAATCACTTTGATGCATATCCTACCTTCATCACAACAAGTAGCACACATTCCAGTTTCCACTATAAAGGACTCCACGACACCCCGCCGCTCTAGGCACTTCCAAGACCTTCCCCCATTGTTAGGAGGTGTACCAAGTCTCTCACCATTTAGGCGTAATAGACATCGCACAACCACTACTATTGGTTCATCCTTTATTAGAGTAACTTTGATGGGGATCCCTCTCCCTCAGAGTACTCCTTTCACCACCCCACAAGGGTGTCCACACACTACCCCTTTAGGGAGTCCACAAACTACCCCTTTGGGGAGTCCACACGCTACTTAGCTGAGTAGTCCATCTCACATAGCCCCATAGGGAACTCCTTTGCACATATCAGTTCAAAATCATTTTGTGATGGCCAACAACACCAAATTCCCATTTTTAGCTTCCTTAAATATACTAGATCCAAGCAAGTTGAAAAATGACCCCATAACTCATAATCATAATTGGCCCCCTATGCCAACCAAGTTACCCTTGGATATACCTAAATTCAAAGGAAAACATGGGCAAGATTTGAGAAACCATATATTGACCTTTCATCTTTGTAGCTCAACCAACAACATCATAGAGGACTCAGATGACCTATGACTTCTTCAATGTACCCTTATCGGGCCTACAATGAAGTGGTACATAAGCGAAGCCTCTACTTCCCATGAAACCTTTGACTCTATATCCAAGTCATTTCTCACTTTCTTCTAGCTCCCCATATGTCAAGACACTAGCCTAGAACTACTCACCCATTTCTAGTAGACGTAAGACATACAAATCGCAGACCACATCCATGAATGGAAGAAATGTCGTAGCTTATGCAAGGTACAAGTAGATGAGGAACTTCTCCTCAACTTATTTTTGAAATCTCTCACAACAAAATTCTCACAATATGTGGCTAGCATGTTCCCAAAAAATGAGGAAGAGGTTATCAATAAGGATCAACAGTTTGAGTTGATTTATACTCAGTCCAGATATCTTTATCATATTCTTCTAGATGCCCCTCGATTGAAGTATTTTAGACCAAAAAAACTAGGAGAATCATGTGATGTAGATGGTTTGATTGGTATGATAGCCAAAAATGAATAGGTAAACACTTTTCAACAATATGGAAACATGTACCATGGCCCAACTAGTTACGATCCATATAATACCCCACTCGCAGTACAACAATCATTCAATATGGGATATTATCCCAATCTTCCTACAACCTCAGAGAACCCTGTCATGCAAAATAGCCAATACCCTCCCATGTAGGGGACTAACACCATCCCACACAGGGTGCTCAGTACCTCCCATTTACCATAGAGGTGTTTTTCACCTCCCAAAGCACTTACACCAACCCAGGGCAAAGGAATCCCTACTCCCCTTTTGCTACACCCCAACTGAATAACCCCATAGCACAACCTAATGTTGGAGTTAATTTCATGCAACCATATTTCCCACAACAAAAGTAGTATTTTGAGCAGCTGAATATGGGAAACCCACCAAATTCCAACAAGAAGAAAGGAAATAAAAAGAAAAAGGGGAACCCAGGCACGGGGGTGACAACCAACAACAATCCTCGTGAGCACCAATTGGGGGAAATTGCCCTAATCGGAAACAAAACCAAGGTCTAATAAATAATAACCCACAAGATAATAACAATAATGCTAGTCTGAGAACTAATCACACATGTTCTATTTATGGGGACTATGGACATTACACCCACCATTATCCTCAACTCCCCGAGTTCAAAAGGATGAAAGATGTCAAGGGGTCGGGAAGGCCAAAGCAACAACTTGTCATTCTGTAGAACCCTTTCCTCCATCAAGGAGTAGTGAATACCCAGCAGGAATCCTCCCAACAACAAAAATATCATAATCCTCTTAGAGGAAATTCCACGGATTTTGCCAATTGTGACATCTACATGGTAGGAGAGGATGTCATCATGCAAATGCAAAACCGAGATTACAAAACCCCTCCAAAAACTAACCCTTCAACATCATCCACCTCTACAACTATGGCCCCTTTGACGTTACCTAAGCCCCCTTTAGAAACCATCCCACATATAGTCAAGGGGCTAATAGGTTGAACAGGAAATACTGTGAACGTAGCTCATAGTTATAGCACCGTAGATGATCTAGCCCAATCCTCATCAGCAATTTCAGCACAAGAAGCTTTTCAAACTTTCCCAACTCAACAGAAAGCCCTTATTTCCGCGTTAGGTGAAATCAACCCTGTCGATTCATGTTTGATGGTTTTTGATTGAGATAATTCTATGCCACGCCTTCCATTGCTAGTCACCATCCAAATTTCGGTCACTATTCAAAATATCAATATCCATCACTACATTGTTGACGAAGGGGCATCCACTTGTATCATGTCCAAAACTGTTTGGTAGAGATTAGGATCCCCCGAACTTAAACCATCACCCATTACACTCAAAGCCTACGATGGGTGCCCCTTGGCCCCTGTAGGAATTTTTGAGGACATTTCGGTAGACCTTTCTAACAAAATCATTCTCATAGATATAAAGGTCCTCGATGCTTAACTTTATTATAATATCCTTTTAGTTCGTAGCTACATATATGCCATGACTGCAGTGGCATCTTCGGTATTTGTTATCATGATGTTCCCCCATGTGGGGAAGGTTATTACAATATATGAACTCACATACTACGATAAAAAGACATCTAAGACCCCCGATGGGTATTACCTTTCGTAGTATTCCACAAAGAATTGATCACAACTTTTACCGAATCAGGCCTAGGGATGTTCAAACCACCATTTCTACTTGGCAGATACCATGGTGATCCACATTTAATAGAGGGGACCCTCCAACCATGGTGTGTATGATGAGCATGGAAAATTTTAGGCACTAATATTCGCAAGTGGGCTAATTTTCCATGTTTTTTCCAAAAAAATGATTTGCCAATTCCCATTTTTCCTATAAATTATTTGCCCAAATTTTATACTATAAAATTCTTTCATCATAAAATTTGCCATTATTTTTTAGAGACTACATATAAAATCACCATAAATTTGAATATTCTTAGAATAATATCACCAAACACTTTACATTTCACATATTGGGGACTAGTAAGATTCGCTAAGGTTTCTAAACATTAAGATAAATATCCATCCTTAAAATTTTCCTTGATGATGAGTTTGTCAAACTCACCTCTAACTCAGGAACCAGTTCCAGATACCACTATTACTTTGATTACTGACTCAACGTTTTTACCATATGTAATCACTCAGACACCTTTCTTATATCCCCCTCCTGGTTTTGTCTTTCACTAAGTCATGGAAAACCTAACATTGCCAAACATGGCTCTTACGATACCTACTTGTTATCTGGCCCTACAAGTAGGGGTGATTTTAGGGGCGAATGTTTGCCCTTTGGCGAAATTAAGGGGTTTTAAATTTTTAGTGGGCGAATATTTTGTATCATAGTAAATTTTTACAAATCACCTCATATAGCCCACCTTATATTAAGGGAGAGGGTAAAAAAGGTAAATTTAGCCCTTGAAATTAGGAGTTACAACCTTCCATTCGCCCATTTTCAAGAATAGGTTTTATTTAAGTGAATCCATTCGCCCATTTTCAAAAAGAGGTTTTATTTAAGTGAATCCTATGGGCCAAATACCATATTTATAAAATAGGTATGGTAAATTAATAAA
>APFE030365697.1:16830-29641 GCA_000404065.3 Pinus taeda | reverse complement strand
CCTAGAAGTGGAGTAAACATATTGTAATTTGGGTAATTTTTCTAATTGCAAACAGAAACATACTTGTGTATTGGCAGGGTGGTTATGAGGTCCCTAGAAGTGATGAATTTGAATTTTTCTTGGTTTTATATATAGTATTAGGTTTTTTCTCATGCTTTCTGTGAATGGCACGGGTGAATTTTATCTTACACCCACTAGATTATTGATATGTAATTTCGGTAATTTTGATTTCAAAAGATATTTTAAAGAAATGCAATGATTTCATTTGTGTATTCAATAAACACAAGATTTTATAATTGAGTAAAATATTCGCCATGCCTGGTGAGAGATTCGCCAAAAAATTATATATACATATCATATTATTGATAAAATCGCCTTCCATTTTTCCTATATACCATGGAGATTCGCCCATTTATTATACATGTATATTTAGGGGGGGTTCTTAAAATTTTCCCTCCCTACAAGCCATATCATCAAACTCACGCATTACCTCAATCGACATTATTCCTGTACCCACTCAGCACGAAACCACTACAACAAGAGCTACACCTATTTCGACACCAGTAGGTTCCAATAGAAGGGACAAGAAAAAAGGTAAGAAGGGGGAACCTAGGCCACCTCATCATCTAGGGTACCATCAGCCTGTGCTTTATGTGAAGTCTCAAGGCACCCTACAAACTTATGCCTAGAGTTAGATGAGTTAAAATCTCTTCTTCATACCCCAACAACGTAAGTAGTTCCACCTCCACCTTCAGGAAAAAAGGCCACACCAACATGTAATAAAGAATTATGCACTAACAATGCATGTGCTATATGCATGGAATATGGACATTACACACTCCATTGTCCTGAAATTACTTATTATCGACATGCATTGGGATCCTCTCCCAAGCCAATACCGTGACTCCATTACTTCCCACCACATCAATGATAGACAATGGGTCGAAATCCATATTTTGTGTTTTTGAGGAAGAATATTCTTGCTTATGTTCCTCTTACACCCATAGTCATGCAACCTCCCATCTTACAAGGAGGCAACCAGAACCAATGCTACCTCAACCTACCTACTCTTGCACCTTATGTGACGAACTTGGACATCTGATCAACCAGTGTCCCTATTTGCAGGAACTTATTAAGTCGGACCAAGATCCTCATGTTTTCCCTAACAACAAACCCAAGTGCAAACACGATAGCTATCACATTTGTACAGGAAACCATCATACTCGGTTTTTCCCATACCTCCCCTGATTATGATAAATATCGACTTATTTTCAACAAGAGATTGTTAGTACCTTGGCACCTATTCAAACATGTGCTCAACCACATAGAAATCCACGGCATACACCTCTCACTAGCACCTCAATAAGCCCATTGTCAATATCCATGTGATATGCCACGATGCAAACCATATACCACATTAGCTCCAACAACTACACTCATGCACACATAAGAGAAATTATACCACCACCTAGTACTGACAACACACAACACCACATATGATTCATTTCCTTGATTGTAATAAATTTTCTTTGTTTCATATGCTCAACATTTTTTGGTGCTGAGACTTCTACACCGACTAGAAATGTGGTGCCACCCCTGAATGTGCAGGCCCATGCAATTTGTGCATTGTCAACATCATTAGGTTCTACAACAATGACCACCGAGTCATTTTCTTATTCATCAACCAACACCGCTAAGTCCCAATCCCATCCTCATGGCCTACCATGATATCTAACACCATTAGACCATATTTTTCACTCGGTTGAAGACATTCTAGAGGCCATGAAAAAAAAACTACCCTTGGGACACCATACATCACTGCTATTTCTTCTTACTCGAGAAATCATTCTCACCTATTGATGCACCAGGTCAAAACATCTGTACAAAAAAAAAAGACTTACTATCCCTAGGATAGGTAGATTGGTTCAAAAATCACATTCCTACATCAAAAAAATTCGAGCGATGGAATATGTCCAATATATCACCCACAGTCAAGATATATATTTCCACCAAGCCTGACATAGTTGAAGAAATCTCGTTGGGGCAACATGCTCCCTAGATGAAGTGGCTTCATATAAAGCCATCTTTTAAGAATATGGGGACATATTTGCATGGTCTTACTCAAAACTTCCAGACATTAGTCCTTTAATAGTGGAGCACCATATTGGCACATGGTTGGATGCCCACCTTGTTAGGCAAAAGCAGCGATAGCTCCACATCTCCAAAGAAAAAGTGATTAAACTAGAGATCGACAAGATTTATGAGGTTGGTTTCATCTACCCTATCACTTAAACCTCTTGGGTTTCTAACCCTATACCCTTCATGAAGAAATAGGGCACCATTCGATTTTGTACTGATTTCAAAGATCAAAATAAGGCATGTCCCAAAGACAATTATCTTACACCCTTCATCGATCAAGTAGTCGATGCATGTGATAGATACGAAGCTTCATACTTCATGGATGGATTTTGTGGGTATAACTAGATTCAGATATGCCATACTGATCAATAAAAAATGGCCTTCATAACCCCATGGGGCACATTATCCTACCGATTCATGAATTTCGACCTTAAAAACACAGGTGCCACCTTTAAGTGGGACATGAACTACATCATGAATCATGAACTACAACCTATGCTTGAACCCCCTCAAATGTGTCTTTTGCATCAATGCGAGATGGCTATTGGGATTCATTGTTTGCTAACAAATTATTAGATTCATCCCTCTGAATGTCTAGGCCATCCAAGAAATCCCCCCTCCAAAAAATTTGAAGCAATTATAAGCCTACAATGTAAGGCCAATTTCTTACACCACTTTGTCCCCAATTACACCACCTATGCACAGGATTTATTGTACCTTATTTGTCAATACATTCCCTTCCACTGGGATGAACAAGTCTAAATATAATTCGAGGCCTTGAAAACTACATTATCTCAAGCACCACTAATTAGCCCTTCTAACCATACCAAGGATCATACCCTATACTTATCAGCATCTGAATTATCCATGATAATGAAATTAGTCCAAAAAGGAATAGGTAATAGAGAAGACATCATCTATTACATATGAAGAATCCTCTTTGGGCATGCTTTAAAGTATGAACCAACAGAAAAAACAGCCCTATCCCTTGTACACTTGGTACAAAAGCTTCGACACTATATCATCTTACGTATCACAACCATAATAAAAAATATTAACCCCATGAGATGTTTTCTCACTCGCCGTATGATGAACCATAAGTATTCCCAATGGGTAGGTATTTTGCAAGAATTAGACTAATAGTTTTCTTCTCCTAAAAGAAGGAAATTCCTTATCCCATAGAATTCATCATTGATCTCCCCATTGAATCCCAAGGGTCTTTTGTCATTGATTCTTTCCCAGATGAACACTTGTTCCTCATATCTACAGATGACACTTGGTATGGAAATGTCTTGCTCTTCCTTTGAACTAGGAAGTTCAACCCTTAACTTACTAGAAACGATTACAGGTGCATTCACCACCAAGCCCCCCATTACATACTTATGGGGGATGTCCTTTATCATAGAGCCATTGATACCATTCTTCACACATGCCTTACCTTTGAGCATGTTGAGGAGATCTTAAATGGATTCCATAGCAGAGCCTATGGTGATCACCAATCAAGGATGGCTACTAACCCAAAAATCCTTTGCGCTATTTATTTTTGGACCACTTTATTTTGTGATTGTATTCAAGTAGTCAAGTGATACATGAGCACCACCATATGCATTCCACGTAGTCATTTTTGCAGGCCCATTTTGCAAATGGGGCATAAACTTCATGACATGCTACCCACAGTCTCAAGGAAACCATAAGTACATTATCGTTTCATTAGACTACTTCACCAAATGGGCTGAAGCCATGCTCACTTATAATAACACCGCAAAAACCACTACACAGTTTTTCTTCAAACATATCATCACACGGTTTGGTGTTCCCAAGGAATTGGTATCGGGTCATGGAAAACACTTTGAGAATGAGATATTTCAATAACTATCCAAACACTTGGCTTTTTCTCACAAGTTTATTCCCCATACTACCCCCAGTCTAATGGCTAGGTAGAAGTTGTCAACAAAGTCCTCAAAACAATGTTGCTGCATATGGCGAACAACCACAAAACCAATTGGCACCACATGGTTTTTTTAGCCTTATGGGTGTCAAAGCGTCCACAGGTTTCACACCTTTCTAATTAGTGTATAGGGTTGAGGCTATAGTCCAAATTGAGTGTGATATCCATGCCTTACAATTAGTCATCGAACTTCTCCTTGACACCTCACCTTTAGAGCAGAGGCTAGTACAGTTGGAATATGTCTACGAAATTCTACGGGAATATCTCCAGCATAACGAAGCCCACAAAAAGCGAACCAAAACCTATTTTTATTGCAATGTCACCCATTTTTAATTTATAGAGGGATATCTAGTCCTTGGCTACATTGTTTCCAACGAAGCCTTAAGACCAAGGAAGTTTGAAACTTTATGGAAAGGTCCATACACAATTAAACACTTCCTACTCAAAGGAGCATATATGTTAGTAGAGCCTGATGGGACTTGCCTCAAATACCTCGTCAGTGGGCTCTATCTCAAAAAATTCTACTCATAACACTGGAGTTAGCCCTAACATGTAACTATATTGTACCTTGACTTTTTTTTATGATGATCACCTCATCATGGATGTACGCTAAAAATATACCCCCATGATGTGTCACAAATGGATCATTCACTAGAATATCATCACAGGTTCATTGATGGTGCTTCTCGATGGTCACAAAATCTCGCTGCGATAGCCTGGGAAATATACTCCCTTGACCAGACACCTTTCCACTAGAATGGGCTATGCATCGAGTCAGCCACAAATAATCAAGCTGAATATGATGTTGTTGTAGGCCTCTGGGCCGATGCCTCCCACTTAGGTATTAGTCACCTACATGTTCTCCTTGACTCCTAACTTGTTGTATCATAGTTGAACAAAACCTTTAGGGTATGTAACCCTTGTCTTTTTTAGAAATATCAACATGCACAAAGGTTAGCTCATGGTTTTCATCATATCACATTTACACATATACCAAGAAATCAAAATCATGTAGTTGACCACATAGCTAATCAAATCCTAGACTAGCATGTATCACACATATATCATCATCGAGACACATAAAACAAAATAGAACATATCCATCAATAAATGTTAGTGTACATCACATGTATAAAGATCATACATATAGACACATCATGAGAGACATATATTATATATATATATATATAATACCATCATCAAAAATATGATACATTGTACATCCACTGGCCCAAGCCAAAAAATTAAAGTCATTAAGAAGGGGAGCATACTCATAATGGGTGCTTGCCATGATACATATAATTAAAACACATCTATGACTGGTGCCCAACACCCCCATCGCCACTTGCACCCCCTGCAAGAAGCCCTCCCACCTCATCAGGTGCAGGAACCAAGATTGGTCACACAGTAACCACTACCACTGTGAGTCGTTAGAGGACTTGGAATATCTCTTTGTCCCAGCCCATCGTCATCTCCATCATAATCTCACCTAACATAGCCCATCCATAAGTATGCATACCCTGGAGTATGGCAGACGCGTGACCCCATGCATCCTCTACACTCTCTCTTTCACCTTGGCACCCTCTACACATGCCTCATCACCTTTATGCATGCCTCAAACGTCTCATCACATTCCCATAATCTCCCAACCTCATCGTGAAGAGATGAAACCTCCCCCCTATAAAGGGGCCACCAATCTCTAGATGTTGACATTGAGGCAACCTCTCAGGGTCCTCCTCCACCCTGTCATCTCTCTGTCGTTGTGGCTTACTAGCCAAAGCAACTCCACCTAGACGATGAGCATCGTTGCCCACAAATCTGGCCAATGGACATTCGGTAGGTATCACATCTACAATAAAATGTACATGGTATCAGTATGATGATCTATCATAAATCGTAAATACATACAAATCATAAAAAATGCAGAAATCACAATCACATACCTACTCGGCCCCAAGAATTACCTAGGGGCAATCCCATCTCTAGATCTTCACAGAAATTGATGCAAGCATAAGGAAACTCAAAAATCACCTGAGGGTTGGACAAAAACCAACCCTTCACCATGGGTGTCGAAAACCTCCCTACCTCATCCCCACCTACTCAACATATCAAAGATGGTGACTGTCATATCCGCATATCTCTCTGAAGCCTTTGCGGCATCACCAGGATGGGATGCAACATCATGACCCTCTCGTACAAGATACTGCAAATCGTGTTGCCATAAAAAACTCCTAGCCTCACCTTTGCAAACCTGGTTCAAGTGCAGTGTCATCCTCCTATGCAGAAAGCCCGCCCAATCATAAAAACACCATCCTGAATCCTCTCGAGGACTACCGGTTGTGGCCCTAAGATCCAATGTGGGGATATTTTCGTTAAAAGTCATACAATCATAGCTAATGTTGCCTACTTTGTTATATCTAAGATAGTATAAATGAAGGTACACCCCCCTAGAAATGGGTGATTCCCACCTTGCAACTATGCCCACAATGTCACATCCACCCAACTAGGTAGAAGTGGTACTAGAAGTACCTCACCTCGAGGAACTAGACCAGTCATAAAGTAAACATCCAACTCAGCAATGAATGCCACATCTTGACCTTGGATTTTGAACACCTAGTGGTCTAGCTGCCACCTATGAATCACAAATCATAGGATGTCGTCCTGCGATATCAGCAAGGGGTTATCAATGAACTTCAGTAACCCCCATCTAGTCAATTTTGCTCGAGCTAGACCATCATTAGTCATTGCTATGTGGATGCGGTCCCAATACTAGTCCCACCATGTCCTACCCATCTTGCCTAAAGCCATAACAAATCAACAAAAATTAACCCCAAGGCTAAAAAATATAACATTATCAATACCGTGCGACTGTTTTCTAAATAGGCGCATGGTTTCATGCTTCTCCCTCTGATAGACACATGATAATGCACTGGACATCCCTATATAATCATGCACACCGCATAATTGTAACCCAAAAATCCATGAGGACCTTACACAGACGTGCGTTACACGTAATTGTTCCATTAACATTCACGTGCTTTGTGTGAAAACTAGCCATTAAGTCATGAGGCCCTCAACCTGAGAAACTCGTGGCTTTCTCGTTGACAGTCATGCATAATGCACGACTGCATCACCATTTTTTTTGTAAACCCGTGCAACTTCCATTGAGTCACCCATGCAATTTTAAAAAAATTACCTTAAAGAGTTTGTATAGGAAATTCCTATATGAGCTATCTTACCTAGACTTCTAAAATTGAAAAGGCATGATCATGACCTTACTCTTCTTATCTACTTCCTGGGTGCTCAAGCTGAATGCTACAAGAGAAAACAGACTATGGAATCGGCTCTAGAGTCCACGTCATCAAGTACAAATGAGGTGGCATATGGCCCATACCCTTCTATATATTGCCCTTTTTGTCATTTTCCAAAGGCTCGTTTAGGAGCTCAGGACCTCCATTCACAAAACCATAAGTAGTGGTCGGATTATGACTTCATCATCTACATCATTGTCCCTTCAATTTCTTTTCAGTAGCATACTCATTTTTGGGTCCATTTCACTTTTCAGAGTACCCATCAGGTGCGCCTTTCCGTTTGTTAAACCATCCTATTTAATACATTTTAGTCTGTTCATGATTTCATCAAGATGCTTTCACTTGGGTTATTGCTTTTCAAAGTTGCAAGTTCCCCACAAGTTCCTCCACAACATCAGGTTCCCAGTGAAAATCAATGGTTAAGGTATCATTCTCCACTTAGCATGATAGGATTCCCTAAAAGCTTTGCATATCCTAACATCATTTATCTTAAATAAACCATAGGGTCCATCATTTTGACCATGTTTACCACCACCTTCCAACCGCACATGGTAAACACCCACGGCAGTTGATAGCACTTACCCCTCATGGAGCACCTCATTTTATAGTTCACCTTACACTATCAAGATCCATGGCCATTTCCCCGGGCCTCGGAGCCAAATCGTACATATCTCTTGAAGATCAACGTCATTCTATTATTTTTTACTTATGTCTTACCAACCCTACTCCCTAGCCACCATATTTATTCTTTGTTAGATCGAATCAAATGCACCCCAACATTCTACATTTGGCATATCACTCCTCCATATGGAAATAACTCATCTACATCATTTCATCTGCCTCATCAACTGCACACTGAAATGAACCAATGGGGCATCAACCCTCAGAAAAATACCTACTCGCATCATCATGTAAGCCATTGTTTTCTTGGGGCACCTATCTATATGTTTGTACATCCCAAACTACTTTTACATTTTTTTGGTAAGAGTACAATTTTTTTAAGGAAAAGGACTCTCACCCATATTTTCTTGTTGATTACTCAACAACAGTCCCTAGTTTCCCTCGGCTAGAGCTTGCTTTCGTAGCCACACCATGACCCATATCCATTTATCACCCACCATGACAGTTAGAACATACTGATACCCACCCTGTATGACCTACAGATTCCAAGGGCATCTCCCTCAAAAAAATTGTTTTGATTGTTGCCACTTGCATTACAACTCCAACCTTAGGCAATTTTCTGTATTCACCCATACCACCAATTCTTGTTATCATGCCTTTATGATGCATCATATTACAACCAAATTTATTTGTTCACAACGATTTCTCAGATCAACTTTATGAGCAGTTGGTGCTTCTCTCTTGTAGACACTAACACCCATCTTCCAAGATTGAAGCAGTACCTTGGTTTCTTCCTCCTTAAAGGGACAACCTCAAGTGGAACAATAGGAGTCATTATTGCCTAATGATGTCATTAGTCCCTCTAGCATTCGACACAAAAATATTTTTTCATGTCAAGGTAGCATCGTACTATATGACCATTGCAGTTATCTCATTTAGTCAAATACCCATGCATCAATTAGCACCACACTAAACAGTATTGACCTTTATATGCATGGGAGTTACCCAGAGTCGAAAATCTGTGCATCCCATAGCACATCCTTCAGCAATGTTTCACCCTTAATGCATGGGGCCACCTAGTTCAGTATATTTCACAGAGATGTCACTGAGGACATAAACAGTCATCGTCATCAACCATCAACACGTCAACCACATCAATGCTGATAGTACAAGGCTATTTCCTATGTTATTTTAATGCTTCGTCAGAGTCATCATAATGAGCATATCCCATGCTCACCTCGTATATACGCTTTTTATCATCATTCTTCATAGCATGGTTCTCTTAAGTTCTTAGCGAAGGAGTTTCCCTAATCATCACCACAATAAGTTTCTCTCTCTCAAAATGTTAGCAAGACTCTCAGTCATATCAGCAAAACACATGATGTATTTTAGTTATACGCTTGCTCTTAACCTCATACATCAAGGGGAAAATGTTAACACAGAATTATCATACACACATTTGTGCAATCCAGATGACACCCAAAGTCATTCAACAAAATTTACAAGTGAATACTTTCTAGCTGAAGACATCATGAAACACAAAAATCAAAAGTTTTCCAAAGGTTCAAGTTATAAATTCTATCCGCGCTGGCCACCCAAAGGCAAAAATTAGTAAATGCATGATTTTTTTTTGATAGTCGCATGGTCCAACAAATGTCTGAGTTAGTGGTCTAAGATCACTTCACACACTTTGAAGTGGGATTCCTTGACATGTACCACCCAAGGACATTTGATTTTGAATCGACTTGGAGATATGTAGCCCCCAATGGATTCTCTTATCCTAGTCTTGAGTCATTTTCTCATTAATGAGCTAAGGGAGGAAAGAGGAGTTCAAAATTCCATATAAGAAGACTATTGGAAGACCAAGAACAAGAAGAAGTAGAGCATTGTTATGCTGGAAAAATTTCTTCACAAAAATCTAGCATTCATTGATAAGAAGATTTCATCATTTGAGAGTGTCTTCATACTTCTTTGAGAGAGAGAGGAAGCTTACAAGGAGATTGAAGAAAGGAACTTCCTTGTTGAGGATTTTTTAGTACCATTGCTTAAACAATTTTCTTCTACTTTCAACAGTCAATAAAGGGAACCCTTTTCTAAACTTTGTTGACTTGTTTACTTCATTAAGCATTGTTCACGTGTTGTTTATTATAGTTTTTTAGTTTTATTTTTATGTATGCATTGCTTCCATTATTTCAATGCTTTGTTTCACAAAGTTGTCTACTAACAACAACCAATTTCTTGTTTACTCCTTGTAGGTCACAACCAACTCCAAGGAAAGTGTTTTTGGTACTCCATAGCAACCAAAACACCATAATTGATGCATCAGGGCACATATTTAAGAAAATCCTCTACTTATTTTTGTTACAAAAAAAACATCCTTTACTACCATAAAAATGAAACCCACTCCTTCTGTCTAACCATTTCGTTTACCGATGAAACCTCTCTCTACACACATATACACATTGAATCAAAATAATTCTCTGGTGTAATTGAACCCTATAATTAGAAAAATACATTAATTTTTTGTTTGTTAAGTTGTGTGAGTTCTGCGATAGTTGCACGCTTAACCTTTGGCTTGAGAAACTATGACCTAGGGGCATCTAAGTCATCAAAATCACCTGGAATCACACCCGGCCTTGGCCACAACAACCCTTAACATCGCAAATTTTTACCCATAAAATTTTGAACATATGACCTTCATGAATTGTCTTAACAACACATCCCATCACCATCTATTCTACACCTGAAAGACTAAAAAAATATATTGTTTTTTTTGTAAGCTACTGCAGGAACTTTTCTATTATATACAACCAAAATAGAATATGTACAGTCATTGGTGACCTCAACCCGCCCCGAAGGGAAACCGGGTCTGTTGGTCACCATAAGTCTGAGAGTATCAACTTATATCATATGCATATACATCACCGGGTTTAAACCATAAACTTTACCCTACCACCATACTATTTCTATATTCCTATTAGCTTTTACAGTTCCAAAACATGTCCACAAAACTGATTCTCTTAGGCCTAACAGAAAGTTCATTTGAAAACAGAGCAGAACAACTCAATCTACCATGAGTTCCAGCTTGATCTCCTCCTCGCGTTGCTCGGTAGTTGTCTTTTTCAGCAAAATTTGAATTTCCTCTAGCCTGCTGTCTTGCATCAGTAGCATGAGTTGGAGGTTTTTCATCTCCCTTTTTAATTTCGGGATTCCTTGAGCTATTTCCGTCATCTCCTCGGCGACCTGTTCCATGGCTTTTGCTAAAAGACGCTTCACAACCCAATAGACATGCAGAGCCTGTTTATACAGAGATAGACACCCCCTTGTGTTCCCTGGGTCCGGTAGAAGAATGCCCCATTCCTCCATTTCTGGATCTGAGGCCTCTTGCAGAACTTTATTCTCCAGCTCTTCAATAATTCTTCTTATCTCCGCATTGGTCCCTTTGTTGTACACTCTTTCTGCTTCCTGAGCTATCTGCTCCATAGTTCATTGACCTCTGTTCTGTCGATTTGGAGTGGTGTCTTAGCTTCATAGCAGTCTGCTTGCCAAATTCTCTCATGACCCCTGCGCCTTCTACCCTTACCTCTTCTGGAGGGTCTTCCCTTGATGTTACCCCGACTACCTTGTCCAACCTCGAAATTCCCCTTCACCATGCACTCTTCCTTGTTGTTCTCCATTTCTCCTTCCCCGCGAATTCCTTCTTCTTCCGTCTGCTCCTTCTCCATCCTATTATTCCTTACCTCTCTTTCTTTGGATAGCTGGTGTTTTTTAGTCTCCTGCAGGCTTTCTTTCTCCTCTGCCCTCTATTTAACATTCTTTCTTACGTTCCGGACTTCCTGCTTATTCTTTTCCTAGCCCATCCGTCTGCCTTCCTCTTCAATGTTTTCTCCTGCCTTCCTTCCTCTCTCCGCCATTGCCCCCTACCCTCTTCTGAGACGGTTACCAGGGTTTCTTTGCCAGATAGCCTCTAACTTCACCACCTTTCTAATCCTCAGTTTATCTGCTGTATTACCTTCCCCTGCCCCTAGTAATTTATCGCCACCTATCTTGCACTCCACCGACTGAACGCCGCTGTCCTTCTCCCCTGCCTTCTCCATTTTTCTTTCACTTCCTTGTCTTAGGTTTCGGCCGCACCTGCATGCCATCTCTGCATTCTTTAATATGATTGCCTTAAGATGTGGCTTGTGTTGCCACGCACTGACTTCCATCATTTCTTCATACAAATCCCTTTTCCCCACCCCGACTGGGGTGACTAAAAAAATATATTATTAATATTATATAACTCTTTTTAAATTAATAATATATTAATTATATACTTAATTATAAAATAATACAATTCATTATACAATCATCCATGCGGGAAATTTTAATATAAGGTGAACGTCACCTTTATGTACATTATTAGTCACCATAAATATTTTTTATATGTCTAATCAATTACCAAATTCCTTAAAAACTTCCCAAGTTAAATCTGGTATATTTATGCCCAAATTTTCTTTTTTATATATTTCAAATATGCTATAATTCGGGATTTATTTAATTATATTTAAAAAGTGATCTTTAAAAAAACTTTTTATAAGCATCTAAAGTCAAAAGACAATACAGTATCATCACATTATTAAATGAACTTAAATAAGAAATAATATGATATTCATTAGATTTTAAAATAACTTTTTTATATTATTAAAAAAAGTTGGGATCCAATAATGGAGGAAGACTTTAAATTGTGCACACGTTTTATATAAGATATAAAAAATGGTTTTTAAGTGATATTATGTAAATATACTTTTAT
>APFE030365697.1:0-15656 GCA_000404065.3 Pinus taeda | reverse complement strand
TTTGAAGAATAAGTGTTTTTCATGTTCCCAAATAACTAGAAGAAGAAAGTCATTAATTATTTGCATGATAATTTTTGCAGTTTAAATTACAAATTGAAGTTTATATATATATATATTTATTTATTTTGAAGATTGGTATTAAATTATTGAGAATATGTATGGTTTCTAATATTAAAATAAGGAAGTTCACAAGTACCTATTAACATGTTCTCGACCTTATATTAAAGTCCAAGAAATGAAATCTATAACCTAACTTGTGCCCTTCATCTTTAGTTCTATATTAAAGAGAGTACCTTGAGAGTAATCACGAATATGTACTTTAAATACATGACTAAAAGGTATACATAAATAAAGTAGTAAATAGAATATGGAGCCAATGTCCAATGCTATCTTAGTAACACCATCATCATCATACAATTGGATGGGTGGTAAGTGTTTATGCCCAATGTTTGTTTGTTGCTCTTTTGTTACATCCTATGCGGAGACCCTATTTGAACCCAGTATGCCTTAGAGGAGGAAACAACAATTCTCATTAAAATGCTTACGAGTGCCTTTGATTTCTTATAGGGATTTATTACTATCCTCTTCCGATTCATCATAGTGTCTTGCAGTAATATCTGTATCTTCCAAGATCAATCTAGAGTAAGAGAGAAACATGCAAGTTGACTTTGAGAGAATATTATGTCTGGTGCAATCTTATGTACTTCTACTTTAATCTGTGAGTTACTGATGACCCTCCTTTTTCTTTTCTTGCATGCTATTCCACTTTCAAGCATTTTGAATCAATCAGTTTGCGCTTTATATTAAATCCTTTAGTAATTCATTATGCCTCCATTTGTTTTTAGACTGGCCAACTTTGGTGTTGTGCATTCTACCCCCTCCCCCTATTGGCTAATAATCCACCTCAACATCCTAGCTATCTATTACATAGAGTCTTCTTCCTTACTTATTTATATTATTTTATATTTATTTATTTTTTGCTCAAAGAATCAACAATTAGGCTAGTCTCATATTCATATGAAACACGATCGAATCCAACAGCTAGCACTATAACCCCTAAGTGAATCATGCCACCCAACATGTAGCCACAGATTACTCAATCTCAAAGATTTAAATATAAAACCTTTTATTCACATTTACTTTACATTTTCACAAACTTTTTAATTAAGCTCCCGAAAAAAACCATTTATATTAAATTCTCTTAACCTTGAAAAAAATCATTTACTAAAATAATTCCCTCACATCCATTCCTCCTATTTTCTCTTTAATCATCATGCACTTGTTCGTTCGAGCTACTTTGAATATATAATCTTATAATCTTTGCTTAATAATAAATATTAATGAAAAATATAATTAATGAAATAAAACAAAAACTTATGACATATACGTTCATATTTTACATAATCCCACCGCACTTCTTTTAATACATGAAAAATGATCATGTTTTACACAATCCCACCACAATTATGAATACGTAACCTTGACATGCTTCCTTTGACTCGTCAGATTCCTATTGTGGCTATATGCCTTTATGCAAATTCTATTTAGATTAGACTTACTTTTTACCTTATCATATATTTGATTAAATATAGACTATCTCTATCCCAATCCCAATGGTAATCTGTTTGTAGTATCAAGAGTATAGTTTTTCTTCATATAGTTAAGTGACAAATTTAGAAACATGATGCTAATGAACAATAATAGTATGAAATCCATGAAGTTACATTAGTAGGAAAATAAATCTTAGTGGGGTTCATTCTCCTAGATTTATTATATGGTTTTTTATTATACCGGAGGTTTTTTCTATGGATTTTTATTAGAGTGGGAGGCATGTGCAACTATATTAAAGTGTAAAATAAATTTTGCTGTGTCATACTCTCTAAACACAATTAGACTAGCTTACTTTTATAATAGTGAAATAATGTATTTATATTCATCTTATCCTATGGCCAAATGAATGGTGTGTAGTTTGGTTTTATAATATTATATTAAAAAACTTATTGTATTATGTAAAATGTCTTACTAATATACACATTTATTTGATTAATCATGTATAAAAAGGTTATGGGTCAACTTTAACTTGAGAAAAAGAGGAATTACACATCTTAAATGGACCATTTGGCTAAATAAAATTTGCTTATATATTAAGTTCCCTATCTAATTAGAATATGGATTTATTAGAATTGGAATAATCTCAAATTCCTAGGAAATTGGTGGGGGGAAGCCAATTGGCAAGAATATAATTTTTTTAATTTCTTAAGTCAATGTAACCTAACAAACTCTGTAACACATTACCACGGTTGATAAGCATTCAGAAGAAGCATATGATGAGCATATTCCTTGAGATATAATCTAAGCCGTCAAAACTGTCACGCCCCCAAGCCTACGGTGGTCTTTCAACCGTGCCAGCGAGGTGCGGCACCACCGAACACTTTCTTTTTAACAATACTCGTGCACATGGACTACGCCTATCCACTTACTTCTACTTAGTTGGTGATTCTCAAACAAGTATAATTAGGTTATCCTTTATACCAATGAACACCCATACTTATTCATTATCAACAACAATTATAAACGAGAACACAATTGCACAGTATAAAGGGAGGGGCAACTCCCTGAACAATGAGTCTGCCCAACAATATATTACATATCAGTTTACAATACACAAGTATGCTTGGCAAGACCAAGTCCCATACTTAGCCAATTTTACAATCAAGACAATCTCGATTGCCTTCTTTGTTTCACCTCCATGCACCCTTGCACGATGGGCAGGCGCTCACCCAAGCCACCAAGACACCCTCGTCAAGTCTCGACACAAACGAAACCTCTGCACGATCACCCAGGCACACCTTGCCCAACGACTTCACCTACTCACCAAGTGCATTTCCAAATGAGCGACCAAGACAAGAGAGCACACGAGCTATGCGTTGCGCCTCTCTAATTCCACGCACAAGACAACGCACTTCTCCTTGAGCGAAGATCATATGATGTCATTCATAGCATTGAGAAAAGGATTAATGGGGGGTGGAAAGCTTATTTTGGTCTTGAAAATAATTCTAAAACAACAAACCTCGTAATGTGGGATAAAAAGAAGTTCCTCTTTGAAACTTTAGTCACTCCTGTTATCTTATATGGCTGTGAGGTTTGGGGTTGCAAACATTCCAGAGAATCATGAGAAGATTGGAGCAAATCCAAAAGCGTTTTATAACTTATAACTTGAAAATTAAAAGTAATACACCCTATCCTATTCTCCTTATAGAAGTAGGTATTTCCGCTATTGAAAGCCTAGCTATGATTAGGTCTCTATTGTACAAGCACAAACTCAATAACACAGACGATCATAGACTTCCTAAGCTAGCTTTAAATTCCAGCGAAAACCACCTAAGGCTCAATCGAAGGTGGCATAAATACACAAGGGCCTGGTTAAACTATTGGGAGATCAACAAGAATGATGCATTGCAAAACATAAATAACATTAAAGATATTGTTACTTCTAAGTTCAAAGAAAAAATGTGGTGTGAGAAGATTTAGCGGCTAAAAGAAAATTAAGTTATTATAAGAAGGTCATCAACCCCACCCTAGAAGATCAAAAGTATCTCTCTAGTTTAACTAGCTCAAAGAAGAAAATTAATATAGCAAAGATTAGAACGAATTCTCATGAGCTCCATAGTGAAACAGGTCGTTGGGCAGTTCCTAAAACGCCATGGATGGAAAGGATTTGCCATATATGTGAGAATAGGAAACCTCAGGACTGAAAAACACTTCCTCTTAGAGTGCCCCACATAACCACATTAGATCTCAATTTCACAATCTTTGTTACAATACTGACCTTCCTAGCCTTTTACAATGTTAAAATTATAGTGAGCTTGGGAGGCTTCTCTCCAAGCTTTTTGAGTATAGGAATAAAATCTTAAATCAAAATAAATAATTTGTTTCTTTAGGTCCAATAGACCAATGTTTGGTCTCGGTGGACGTTAACCATCATCATCAAAAAGCCTTAGACAATTAATATATTAAAATGTAAAATATATTTTAATGTGTCATATTCTAATATAATAATGCATTTATATTAATCGTAAAATATAGCCCAATAAAAAGTGTGTAATTTGATTACATAAAGATAATTGGAAAATAAAATAATTAACCATAAATAAAAAATAAGTTTATCTATATTCTTAGGTTTTAAGCACTTTATTGAGAAGGGATGAATATTGGACATAATCATAAAATTAAGATTTATTTACGAAATAATAATAACTTTAATTTAACTAAAAAAAATGGAGTTATATTAATAAATATTTTAGAGAATTAATGTAATTATGAAAAGAAATTTAATTTATAATTTTTATAGAGGATATATAATAGTCAATAAATGGGTTTATTATTAAAACATGATAATGATTACTGGTTTGAAAATTATAATGATAGTGATAAAAAACGACCCATAACACATTATAAAACCGATTCTTTGAAAAAGCACAACTTAAATCAAACTTAATCTATAAATAAATATTGTTTTTACACAAAAAAAAAATTGATCACTTACCCTTTATCTAAAGTAAATGTTATTCGAAAGAAAGTGGAAAGATAACATATATTAATGCATGTCTAGTAATTAGCCAACTTGTAATTTCTTTGTAGCAATGAAAAGAGACTAAGCATTATTGGTTTGATGTATCCTTTTTTTTAATTCTAATATAACTTTGCTTTATTTTTGAAAAATAAAATAAAACAAAAAATCACACATTTTGAGTATGTCATGTTTTTTATTATTAATATTTATATTATTTTTAAATGTTAATAATATTTATAAATATAGAATATAAAATTTTAAAAATTTATAATTTTTATATATAAATTATTTTATTTAGAAAAATAATTAAATCATATTTAAAATTATATTTCCATATTTAATTTAATTTTAAAATCATAATTATTTATTTAAAAAAAAATCACTTTCAAATTAAATTTAACATTTAAAAATTATAAATGTAACTACCCTTCTCTTATCAAATTCAAAAGAAAATTCAATCATATATATATAATTCTTTTCACATTTAAATAGATTAAAACGTTTTTATTTTTTCCATGATTAGCTCTAGCAACTCCACGAACTACTTTTCAATAATAATAATAAGGAGAACTCCTTTTTAATAATAATGAGAACACAACGAACCCCACTAAAGACTATTTTTCAATAATTAGAATCATTACATCACATGGCTTATAGAATCTCTAATCACATGTTTTTGGTAATTCCTAAAATTGAGGCCCTACATCCTTTTTAATTCATCTTACCTTTGCATGCCTTAGACTTTCATGTAAAGCTGTAAAATATAAATTGGGTGGTCAATTCCACTCCACTATGAGCTACTTTTCAATAATTAGAGTCCATGATTTATTAAATTTTAGCTTTTGGATCTTTACATTTCAATTATTTGTACTAACACAATGACTCTTTAAATTATGGCCTTTGGATTTGCACCCACTTTGCCCTAATGATGTTTATGAGGGTAACTCTGAAGATGGTTAGACCCCACATTGTTTATGAGGGTAACTCTGAAGATGGTTAGACCCCACATTGAAATTAAAGTTTGTTTGTTTTTTTTTTAAATGGATAGGTTATATGCTATTTTTGTATTATTATTATTATTTAGTGTTTTTAATATTTAGTTTAGATTTTTATTTAATTATATTTTTTAATATGATTAATATAATTTTTTAAGTAAGATTAGTCATTTCATATTACTATTAAAAAAATGTATATAGATAAATTGCAACATATTGGTTTGTTACTTGAGAAACCAAATCAATAATATGAGTTAAAAATTTTATAGTTGCATATCACATAGATTATTAGACTATTTTTAAAAACATAACAATAATTAGAAAATAAAACAAACCACAAGATAATAGTCATGAAAATGGAAGTGTTAACTACGAAACTTTATTTAAAACATTTGGCTCACTTGATTAATATCCTGATGGCGAATCCATCGAGTTTGGTGGTTGTGGCTCACTGTCATCATCTAAGAAAGAAAAAGTGAAGAAGTTTTCCAATTTCTTGGAAAGAATAGAAAGTTGCTTGTTTAACCTATCCACTTTGTACATTAGTACAACCATGTAGATAACTAGTTCTTGTTGAGTATTCACTCGGTTTGTAAGCACCTTGTCCATGAGAGTTTTTATATGCCAATATAAGTTGATGGTTTGCATGTAAGAGGAACAATACGATTTGGTAGAGTTTCCTATATCGAGTATTTAGTCCCTAGTGTCTTGATCAAACTGCATGGTAGGAATAAATCTTTTGTCCTATCTGACTTGGTCTTCAACATCAAAAATTGCTCTCTAAACTCCTTCAGAGATGATGTCCCTGTCTCTAGTCATGGTTGCTAGTAAAGAGGGGTGATGTATTAGTTTCTATAGAGGGGGTAGGAAGCCCACTTCTACCTCCTCAATGATTGGAGAAGAGATGAAGGCTAGCTATCAAATGAGAAGAACGAAGAGGAGGGGAATGAAGTAGGAAGGCAAAAAGAATGAGGGAGAGCTCATAGATTGGGTTGAGACCAAGAGGAGAGATAGGGGAAAAACAAGAGGTGCACCAAAAGAAAAATTGAGAGAGGTTGACAAACAACGGGAAGAAATGAGTTGGAGAAAACCTAGCTTGAAACTCCTTATTAGAGCTCATATCAATCTAGAAGTGATGTGTCGTGTGCTAGTTAATTTCCAACTAACAACCACTACTAACCTTGTATGCAGTGGTAGCTCCATTGCAAAACTCACATTGGCTCACACTCCCTTTAAACTAATGCCTCCTGAAAATGGTAACTCCAAAAAATCCCTTGAAATCCCCCAAGGAGCATTCATCTATCAACCCAACATTATCATACCACTCTCTACCTTGGGATCCAACTATAAACTTCTCCCACCACCCTATGTGATAATACTTGTATACACCCGCAATTTCCATAACTAACTTCTAGTTGCCTCTATAAACCAAATTTAGGATGGATTGTCCTTTCCAAGGCTCCCATGCAACAAAAATGATCACCATGATGGCCTCCCATGGATTAACCAATCTCCCCATCAAGGCTAATTCTACTAGATTTCATGAAGAACACCATTTGGTGGTAGTTCTACCACATTTCCATAATGCCCAACACTCATTTCACTCATTTCAACCACTGGAGAGCACCCTCCCATGCAAACACCCACCATATGGTGTTAATATAACTAATATGTATTTATATTGACTTTAAACTTATTTAGTATTTAAAAATATCAAGAAACAATTATAACATAAAATTTTAATGACGAGTTTATTATTATATATTTTATATATATGGGGTACAATTGGAATTTATTATGGATAAAAAATGTAAATAAAAAATAGTCAAAAAATAAGAAAGGATTATCTATTAAAATTCTTCTCAAGTAGGGGCTAAGGTTTATTTGCAACTGTTGGACTATGAAAACATTGCCTTTCAATGTCAAATTTTCAATAACTTGGCCATATTTAGAACCACTGCCTTTTTTTGCAAGGGACTTATCACCACTCGGATGTTAAGAAAAAGATTCATGGATGGCAAGATTCAAAGGGAACAGAAGGGTCCAAGACTACTTCGGATCACAAGTAGAAAAACTCACAACTATTAAAAACTCCTACTACCAAATCATCTCCTTTAGACTCATCTTAGCCACATGTAGAGACCCCTCAGTCCTCAACAAAGGAAGGCCATCCTTTGATTGAAAATGTTAGAGACTCGGCCATAATTTTGGCTCTGTGAATGAGTGGACACAAGTGCATCCATGAATCAAATCCCTTGGATAGTGACAAAGAAACAACAAATATTACAAAACCTTCGTCAATGGAATGGTCTCAAGGAAATGTTGTCATTGTCTCATCTAAGCCTTCTCTTGAAAACCCTTCAAAATAGATTAACATCCGCAAAAAAAAATAAAAGGAAGAAAAAAATCTTATAATATATAATAAATAGTAAATATATTATTATAAATTGTGCCTAGAATATTGTGTTATTATGAGATAATACAAATCAACACAATCAGATAAAGGGAATGATCTAAGATTCCACACATGAATTTTATTAACGATAATTCCTTAGGATTTGTATTCACTAACTCAACTGTAAATATTTTATAGATTGTTGCATCCCTTACTTACCTCGAAAATCCCTTTTTAAGGGATCAAATGCCGTGGACATCCATGTTTAATTAACTCATCGAATTGAAACTCTACCTTTCTTTGATAGAAAGGTTAACAAGGAACCATTTACAAGTAGTGTTCTGACCTTTCAATAATATTAGTTTTCGGTCAAGTTCAGTTACGTTCAACTAGAGATTCTAGTGTGAAAAATTATTTGTTTTCCCAAATTAGGAAATTCACCCATTAAAAATATTATCAAATGTTATTTTGTGACACTAGTTATCAATTAGATATCTAGTTCTTTCCATTATAGTATTTTATAATTATTAATTTAAAAAACATACGAAGAGCCATAGATGAATATGAAAAGTGAGTTGGACATTTTGAAAAATGAAACTAGGAGTCACTTTTTATTACATTTGTGTATAATTCACTTTAATTAAATGCAATTTAATCTATGGAATTACTCAAATCTATTTTATCAGTGATTTTATCAGTGATAAGTAGAGTTAGTTGTTTTTCTTGATAATTTCATAATTTCTAGAATTACTTCTTCTTGATAACTTCATAATTTCTAGAATTACTTCTTACCTCCCTTACCTCCCTTTGCCCCCATTGTTTCCTTTTTATAATTTTAGATTTTTTTTCTATTGTTGCTGCTATTTACTTATTGCTTTTTTTATACATAGTTTGGCATGATCTCTAACTTTTTTGACATCGATTGACTAGCAAAGGGTGTGAGTCTATTCTCAAACAAAACCAATTCCTATAAATTGCAAAGATATGTCAGAAATGGATGGACTAAAGCATTGCATTTATTTGTTATAGTGCTATGTTTTATTTGATTTTTATGAGAGATACTATGATAAATGTACTTATATCTTGATGACATCAACTTATTAATGACTTGACTTATGTGATTATTTGATTATGATACTTAAAAGTTATAATATGGATGAGTATACTAGATGTTGATTGATCATTATTATTATTGTGTTGTTAGGATAACATGTTAAGTATTAATTAGATTAAATGAATGATTATAATGTTATTTCTCTGGACGAATTAATGATATTTGGAAATAATTGATTATAGTTATTACTAATAATTTACATAAATCATAAGATATGTTGACATGATATATTGCTACGAGATATTGGATTATGGATTGAGTCAATGGCATTAATTATTTTTAGGAATATGTTACTTTTTTTACTAATGTGATTATAGAAAATACTAATGAACTAAATTAGCGAATGTAGGCACATGGATTATACTTTCTAATTGACCCCACATGGCAGACAAGGTTGTACAAATGTTTATTGAATATTTTGGAGAGGTAAAGCATCATCTTCGTTCTCACCTATTAACATTCTTATTGTGGCCTGGATTGAAATGTTTAGGACAATTTTTCCTTGAGATTTTACATTATTTTGAGGGTAAAAGACATATTTGGTCACTCATGAGGACTATTGAGAAATGTGTAATAAGGTGAAAACCTCATTTCTGATCATACATTAATCCCTCAATAAGAGAAACATTGAGAGTTAACCATCATATCCATTTTGCACTATTTTTTCCATCAATAAAATCAAATACTTGAAGGGCATACAATCATGGCACTCTTAGAAGTACAAAATTTAATCTTTAAAGGCATGATAAATATACACTGAAAATTAATCGTAAATTAAAACTAAAAAGATATTAAGAAAATCATTAATTAAATAATTCATTATAGAATAATAAATTTAGATAAATACTATAGTTCTTTTAATTAAAAATTTAAATAAAATAATTATATTTAAATAATGTAAAAACGTTTAACAAATTATCATATCATATACTATAAATCAATAAATGATGTTACATCTAAATAGTAGAAAATATGTGGATGTAAATCATTTAAACTAATTATTAATTAAAAGATATAATGTTTAAGGGAATTCCTAATCATATGGAAATTATAGGAATGATATTCTTAACTAAAATGTGAAATCATAGATTAAAAAAAAAGGAAATTTGAGTCAAAGTAATGAGAAAAAAATAGTTAACTAAACATATAACTACCCATGTAAGCAAAAACAAAATAAGAAACTTGAAAAAGATTTAAGATACATTAAGGAGAGGAAACAGGAAACAAAAAAGGGAATGAATAAAAATCTTTTTATATCAATTTTTAAATTTGATAATTACTTATGCACATGTGTATATGGATGACACATACAGTAATGAATAATAATAAATTTATTAATTAGCTAGTTGTAATATTGCATGTAAATTACAAGTGGCATAAGCCAAAATTATTATAAAAGAGGGAAAATGATGAAATAAAAGGATGATTATGTTAGTGGGTCACCAACATTCAACAGTTTGATGCTGAAAAATTCAGAGTTTGAATAAAGACTCTATTGTCTTCAAGTTGGGCATATAATTTTATGATGAATGATACACTAAAATTTAATGGTTAATTTAATTAATTATCATTTTTTTATAAAATTTCTTAAAGTTTATTAATTTTTATATAAATATTATGGATTCTTAATATTTCAATGTTGTATTTATCTAAAGATTGTTCTATATATTTTTTATACTGCTTATAATTTGTCAATATTATTCACCAAATATGCCAAACAAGTTATGTTCGCTACACTAAGTAGCTTCTAAGGAAGCTAAATTTTTTAACAAAAAGTGCATCCAAATTCTAAAATAAATTTCCAAATTTATTAAAAACAAAGATTTTTTTCCGCTTCTTCACCTTATTTTTGAAAATAAAAGGCAGCATCAAATGAGGCCTTTGCAAAATTTGGATATGAATTTTGATGACACTAACTTGGAACACTACTTTTTCCGAGATTAGTTTGGCTAGAGGTTTATCTAAAAGTGTAGCGAGATCTTTTGGAAGTTCAACACTATAGGCAACTAACTCTCCCCTTTAGAATTTGTATATATAGTTTCTAAAAGTGATTTAAAAATTCCTATTTAATATATTTTTAAATTTCCCCATGAAAGCTAGATATGATATGAGAATGTTGATTTCATAATTCCAAGTCAAATGCTATCTAAAAATAAAAATATGTTTTAGAGGTAAGGAAATTACGAAACAATGGAAGTTTGGATTATAAGTTTTTTCTACTAGCTAGATTTAGATAGCATTTTAAGTTTTGTGTGAATTGAGATTATTTGGATGAATTTTTTTATTTGGTAAAAAATTGTTCACATGAGAATTAGTGTAAATGACCTTGAAAGTTTCTTGATGTTGCCCTTGGCTTCCTACTACACACCCATGGCCTCCTCCTCAGGGCCAGTTCCTCCTCCTCTTCCTCTCTTTTCCATTTCCCCTCTTTCTCTTGGTCCCTCCTAGGCTTGGTGTTATTACTGGCTTTGGCTAGACAACCTTGATGGATGCACCAGCCCAGGATGTCTCCCTGGCTGAAGAAATCATGGCCTTCAACTCCCTAATTGCTGCTAAGCCCAAGTTCCAGAAATAAGGCCCTTCTCACTTTGTGAAAAAGGTGGAGGAGATTCTAAAGATTAATATTAGGGCCCCTCAAGCTCACTCTCATGACTTGCAGCTCATAGACCGTGGACTTATATGACAGTTCATAGGCCTTTGGATCTCTCTGTGCTTGGTTTGGTCTTGGATCGAGAACAACTAGAAGCCTCTCATCAAGGGAGAGGTCATCTCTTCATTCTATGGTAAAGGCTTCAACACTTTCTACTTTGAAAAAAGGCAGGATCATGACTTGATCTTCAAGAGGGGTCCCTATTTCATGGGAGCCCAGGGTCTCTATATGGATAAGTGGAGTCCTAGATTCAACCTCTAAAGTGATGTTACTTCCTCTGTCCCTATCTGGGTGAAGCTCCCCTATCTCCCTCTTCATTGTTGGAATGATGCAACCTTCCGTCTAATTGGGAATTCTCTGGGGAAGTATATGGACTATGTGAAGCTTAAAGATGGTCTCTTTGCTTGTGTAAGGATTTATGTGGAATTCGACCTGGAAAAAGGGCTCCCAACAATTGTCAATATCTGTATGGATAGATGGCCTCATGTTTAGGAAGTGGACTACGACCAACTTCCCTTCAAATGCAAACTCTGCCATGAATATGGGCATTTTTCCAAAAACTGCCCAAAGCACCAAGAAACATCGGTAAATCGGCAAGGAGACGCAAATGAGAAATGGAAACAAGTTAAAAGGAAAAAGGGAAACCCAAAGAAGCACAATGTTCCCTTTGAAAATGCTAAGGCTTCCCCCCAGAATGTGGTCCTGAGTAAAAGAAAGCCTAACCATCCCCTGGGGGCCTCTGGGCAGGAAGGTGGAGCTGGAGAGGGTGTCAATCAGTATGCAACCATGGCATCTACCCAGGATGATGACGAATCTGCTCTTCCCCAAGAGATACTAGTCTCAGTGGTATTGAGGCTGCTAAGCTCTCTTCGGCCCATAAAAATAAAAAAGAAATCCCCCAAAGCTAAGAAACATCTAGTAACTTAGAAGATATCATGGATGAAGACGAAGATTAAGAAGAGTTCTTATCTTCCATAGAACTGACGAGGCCAACAATAATAACAAACTCAACATACAAGAAATTAAAAGGCATAAATGTTATAGAGATGGACATAAAGGTAAGAAGATTAGATGAAAATCTAACAAAGAGATACAACTAGAACAAACAGGAAAATATAAAGAGTTGGGGTTTCAACACACCATTCCTCGACAGTTAGCAGACTTTGGAGCCAAAGGAGGAAAAAGGAAGCATAGTAGGCTCTGCAAAAGGTACGCCCTCCTCAAAGAGTAAATAATGAATATTATCTCTTGGAATTGTAGGGGACTAGTTTCAAGAAAAGGAATAATGGAAGTGAAATTACTAATCCGAAAGGAGAGACTAGTAGTCACCCTCCTCCTGGAGACGAAGTTAGGCGATACATAAATATCCTCCATTCACTCCAAAATTTGTGGGAAAAGTAGTATGATAGCGTAAAGATCGAGAGGTGCTTCTAGAGGCCTCTGCGCGATGTGGAATCCAACACAAATGCAACTAGTAAGTTTTATAAAATAACCCACTGGATAACAACTACCTTTAAAATTTTAGAGTTGCAGCAGAATTGTACTATAGTTAATGTATATATGCTTATTCACTTTAAGGAAAAATAAGAGTGTTGGAAGTCCTTGACAAAGTTTAAAAACTATGATTACAGATGAAATTGTATCCCAGGAGGGAACTTCAATACCTCTTTGGGCCAAAATGAGAAACAAGGAGGCTCCATTGTCCTCGATGCCTCACAAGAAAACATTGAGGATTTAATGCTCAATTTCAATCTTTTTGCTGTCAAACATTCTAAATTCATTTATACATGGAATAATAAGCGCTTTTTTCTAGGCCATATAACTACTAGGCTTGATCGTTTCCTTGCTTATGATCATCTCCTTGCTTTGAATTCGTGTCTGAAATATTTTTATTCTTCCTTGGTGCGGCTCAAACGATCGCCCTATTTGTCTCCTCCTCTTGCCCTTGCTTAATATTTGGCTTATCCCTTTTAGGGTCTCCCCCCTCTAGCTGGACTCTTTAGGGTTCTCTAATCTGGTCTCTCTTCCTTGGTCCAGTTGTGTGTAGATCGAGGAATCCAAAAGCAAATGGCTAAAAGGTGATATAAAGAAATGTCTCAAGGAGAATAAAAATGAAATGAAATATGAAATAAAGGATACAAAGCATCATCTAGCATCCATTTATGGGACAATTAAGACTGCCTGGATCACTTACATGGAATTTCAAAAAAAATATGAAACTTTCAAAGCTCTCCACCCCCTCCTTAGACGAGAAAAAGAATACTAGAGGTTAAAATCTATAAACACTTATCTTTTTGCAGGGGATAGGAACACAAAGTTTTTCCATAAACAAGAAAAGTTCATGGAAAAAAAAAAACAACATATCCCAAATCCAACATGGGGTGCAAACAATAACTGAATTTGAGGACATTAAGAAGATCGATGTAGAACATTTCCAAAATATTTACCATGACAACCTTTAGACTGATCAAGAAAGTGAGGAATTACTTTTGGAGAAAGTTGCCACCATGGTCACTATAAAAATGAATAACACCTTGATCACCCTTCCAATAGCTGAAGAGATTAGAAAGGTCATGTTCTCCTTCTAGCCTAACAAAGCCCTGGTCCTAGATGGTTTCTCTCCTAGCTTCTATCAACACTTTTGGGATTTGATAAGTAAAGGCATGTTGTATGATTGGATATGATTTCAAGAGATTCATAATGGGGGGAGGAATCAACACCTCCTTCTTAGCATTAATCCCAGAGTCTGACCCCTCCTCCTATTCCCAATTCCACCCCATCTCTCTCTACAATGTATCTTATAAGGTCATCTTGAAGCTTCTTTCCTCTAGACTCAAAAATTTCATCCCTCAATTGATCTCATTCAAAAAAGGGGGGTTTGTGTTGGATGGGAAAATATTTGATAACATAATACTACTTCAAGAAGCTATAGACTCAAGTTGGAAAAGAGGGGACCAAGGTATGGTAATCAAACTGGATATGGAAAGTGCCTTTGATAGGGTCAGGCATAACTTCCTGTTGAAAGGGCTTGATGAAACTTTTACCAAGTGGATAACTCTTTGTATCTCTTCTCCTTAGATATATCCTCTAGTTAATGGTTGTGTAGTAGGTTTTTTCAAAGCTTCTAGGGGCCTGAGGCAAGGCTGCCCTCTATCCCCATTTATCTACATAATAATGGTGGATTCACTAAGTAGAATAGTGGAACATGACTATGAAACCTGTAATTTACCAGGCATCATATTTAAAGACAGGGTCAGAAGTATCAACCACGAGGATTTTGTGGAAGACACTATTCTATTAGGTGGTGACTGTGTGGTGATTTTCAAATGCTTTAAAGTAAATTTCTCAGCACATCTGGAGAAGCCACAAGTGACAGCAAAAGTCATATCTACACTTGGAACATATCTCCTCTAAAAGAAAAAAATATTGAAGAAATTTTGGGATTCAGGACTGTTCGGGATTGGAAGGACTTCAATTACATGGGTGTTCCAATATTCCTAAGGCATGTGGTTCCCTATGCTTAGTAGTGAGTCCTTGACAAAATCAAAACCCAAATAGTGAACTAGGGAGGAATTTGGCTAAAAAATGTTGGAAGGAATATCTTAGTGAAATCAGTGCTACCAGCCATTCCTTTGTACCAATTCTCATCTCTTCAGGCATGAAAGTATCTCATCTCTTCAGGCATGAAAGTATGTTTTGCACTAGCTTGGCATATATATAAGGAAATTTCTATGGAAGGGAGGGGAGTGATATAAAAATAACTTCCACCTGGTAAACTGGAAGACTATCAAAGCACTTTAACAACATGGAGTACTTGGCATCTGGAACACTCTCTGACCAATATTACCATGGGGGGAAAGATTTTTTTTCTATTAAAAATGAATCTAGATAATTGGTGGGCATAGTTAATGAGATAAAAATACTTCCAT
>APFE030365694.1:0-18722 GCA_000404065.3 Pinus taeda | reverse complement strand
AAGCTCCGGAATCAAACATGGCATTGTGGAGGACATACTCGTGCAATCTAAGGCTTATATAAAATGGAGGAACTTCACTATCCTCAGACTAACCTTCTAAAGCAGGGGCAAAGATGAGCTCAGGGTGATCATTTTCTACATTGACCATATCAGATAAAGTATCTATGTTTCAAATTTTGGACACTTGATTATTATAACTGTTGTTCATCATCAACTGAGTCAAAGGAATTGAAACTTTTAATTTAGCAATCTCATTTTCTAAACTAAACGGTGAAACATTATCTACCTCTTTTACTGGAGGGTCCTTCTTTTTGAGCTTTCCCTTTGTTGCACTTTGCTGATTGGTATTCTCATTTGTAGATGATACTTTGTTGGAGGTTGGATCAGCTGGCTCCTTCCCTTTCTTCTGAATATTCGAGGAGTCACTCTTAGGTTGCACTTCCTTTCTTTTTTGAACCGAGCTAATTGGTACATCTCTGCTTCTCAATGAATATTGTCCCTGTTGGGCTGTCAATGCATTCATATATCCATGCTAATAATCATCTGACTCGACCTCCAAAACTACTTCATTTGCCAATATATAATCTTCATCCTTTTGCACACTAGGGATCTCTGAATATTCTTCGTCTTTCGTGAGATAGATAGGTAAACCATCAGCAGTAAAGAAATGATTTACGTCCACTGCTAGATCATCATCATCTTCACTCTTGATTCCATGTACATAGTTTTGCTACAAAGGAGTTTTGACTTGCTGCTGTGATGACTGATCTTGTGCCTTTTGCTCTCTTCATTTAATCCTAAACTGAGGTTGTTGCTGTCCTCTGAAGTTTGGATTTCTGATTGTAGTTTTAGGCTTGTCTACAATTGTTAACTGATCAAACATATTCTCAATTTTGTGGAGTATATGATCTGCCTTGACATCCGAGGAAGATGCTTCTTCCTTTATAGTCACCTTCTTTTCAGTTTTCATCCTTTCTCTTTTGGCCAACAGATTTTCCTTTACACTCACTACGTTTTTCTGTGTATCCTCAAGTGTGGTAGGATGTCTTTCTCTCAACTGATATGCCATATCAGCATCGAAGACATCAGGAAATTTGATCAATTCTAACCCCATTGGTGGCTTAATTTCAGCTGGAATAGCATTATAAACTGTATTGAACCTTACGCAGTAATCTCAGACACTTTCACCTACATTCTTTTTAATATTTTCATACTCAGATAGAATTTGGAAAGGATTTTCTTTACCTCCCATCAGTCCAGGAATTGTTTATGAAGAACTGGAAAAGTATTGATAGATCCCGCTAGTAATCCTATGAAGCACTTCCGAACCTCGCCTCCAAAGCTCTGTACAAATAACCTCATGGACACATTTTCGGCATCTACGTCATGAATATCAAAGAAGTTGTTCATCCTATCAACATGATGCTACACTGTGAAACATTTAGTGGCATCGAATAGAGGTATCTTAATTTGGTAATCAGTATTCATATCATCCAAATTTTGAGGCAAAATGAGAGGTGCATATCTAGCAGCCATGACTCGAGGTAGATTTGAAACTGGTGTTGGGGAAATAGGAGCAGTTGATGTGACAAAGGTGATGGGTGTGTGAGGGACAATGATAGGCTGATGAGAGAGTGATGGTATGAATGGATTCGACGGATGATTCTTTGAAATATGAGGAAATGATGAGGATGCAAAAAGATGTTGAAGCTGAATCAGATAGCTCAGGGATTCTATCAACAGTGAGAGATGACTCAGGAGAGTTTTGAATATTTTAGTTATTTATCAAGTTGGCTCTTTCGATTTCAAGTTCTCTGGTGAATTCTGGGTCTGTGACTGTGTCTAGAAATTAACTATCAGATGTGGTTCTAAACAGGGAGAGACCAAAGTATTTGTCAAAAGGAAGATCTTCAAGGAACAACCACTCTACTGGGCATGAATGAGATCTGAAAACTGCTCTAGGACTTGATACAATTTCTTGTCTAAGTATCTGAGGGATAATATTAGGATTTTCAAATACAGGAGGAGGATCAGGATCAGGATTGGACCTGGTGTATCTCCTTGAAGCCAGTGTGTTCAAAGTTCTCAAAGGTTTGATATTGCTTTACAACTTTCCAGTTTTCAGCCTACTAAATTCTAAACTTATCATCCAAAAGTTCAAAACCTCTTAATTTTACTAGGGTGAGTTTTCTTTTGTCCCCAGTGGAGTCGCCACTATGTTAGAGGCTAGATTGACCTCAGGCTGAAGGCAAGCAATCCTAGGATAACCACAAACCAAGCTTAACCTGGTAGCTAGCCCTACCAGGTCAGGAGAGGGCTCTCTCCTTGTCAAAATCAGTTTGAGATGACTAAATTAAATATGGATTTTAGGCTAGGTATAGCAGCTCTAGGGTTTTTGGTTGATTTTGATGGTTTTGTTGCTGGATCAAATGGAGTAGGCAGTGTTGGGTCTGGGAAATCAAGTCAGAATTGCAGGGTGTTCTATGGGGTGAGGTAGGTAGGTGTTTTAGCACTTGTAATTGAGTGAGATGGTAGGTCTAAGACTAGTGAGGAGCTAAGGAGGGCATGCAAAGATCATGAGTCCTTTTCAAACAGCTGAAAACATCAAAAACTAAATGTATTCCCAAGGCAGAGCGCCCTTAACAATGTCTTCCACCTATCTATCTTGATTTCATTTAGTTATGAAGAATGAAATAGGTTTTGGTACATATACCACATGAGAAAAACTAATGATAGAAGGATAAACAATGCAAAAACACATTACCACAAGAATCCCACAAAAATAGCTGCAAATCTTGGAATATTTCCTTGCCAAACTATTGTAGAGATGTATAATGTAGCTCAAAGAATTCACAAGAGTCCAAAATTTTCAAATGAGGAATAAAATACATAATATAGACATGAAAACCACCTATGATAGCCATCAGGGGTCGAATCCAAGAGATAAGGGGTTGTTTCAACCATATCTAAACTAGGAACAGGAATATAAGCAGTGGAATAGCTTGCCTCTAAAACCGTTGAAACTGATTCATTCACCCCAAACCATTTCAAAATAATTTATCTACCTTATAAGGTAATTTTAAATTTACATTTACATGGAATAGCATCATTTGAAATCATAAATTTATCCAAAATGAGAGAAAAAGTCAAACTGCAGAAAAACTAGGCGAAATTTGGATTTTTGAGCAAATTGGTTCTATGCATAGCGCCACGTGTCCTATGCATAGTGCCACTTATCAGCTGATTTTGGAGGCCTTCCCCCTTAGCTAAATTGAGCCCAAGATAGTTATTTTGAAAGGTCTACCTGTCTAGTTTCTGGAACATCTTGAATTTTTGCATTTGGAGGTCATTTCCCCCCTCAAAAGTGGAATCTCCCAAGACTACTTCTTGCGTGTCCAAAAAGGGGCATAGAAGTCATTTTTTGATGGTTTTATGACCTTTAGGTGAACAAGATTTACTCAAAAATTTCTGAAACTTTTAGGGATTGATGTCCTCATCATGCTAAATCTAAATATGCAAGCCATTCCTCCAAAACGTGTCCCAATAAAAAGCGTAGCGCCACCTATTGCAATTTCTTGTGTTGAAATTTTTCAAAATTTGAAAATGACAAAATTTCACCAAAACTTTCCCATATTTGGCACAATGCTCCCTCATTAGTTTCTTTGATGGGCTAGTGAGGCCTCAGCCAAGATTTTTAGCTTGTCATGCTCCTTTTTTCTCCTCAAGGCCTTCCTTAACCTTGCCTTAAGTTTCCTTATCCTTATATTGCATATTTGGTTCCAGGTCATATAGTGATAGGCCGTGTGACGAAGCATCTTCTTTTCTTTATTGGCCTTCTCAAGTAGCTTTTCAAGGTGAATGTTACCCCTTTCAAGCCAAGTTTCCCAGTCATTCTCAATCTCTTGCTCAAGGGAGGTCATCTTGACCTTTGCCTTCTTTGCCTTTTACTATGCTACCTAACCTGTACCTGTTTAGCTGAAGATGAAGGAAAAACCCCTTTCACTCCTTATGGAGATAGCATTTTCCTGTGGTTTGTAGATGGAAGTGAGACACCTTCCACTCCTTGTGGAGATAGTACTCGCCTGGCAGTTGCAAAAAGTTTTCTAGTGCCTCTCTCATAGGTCACAAACATTGGCACTCCCACAGTTTCTATCTCTTGGACCTCTTGTTGTCCTTAAGGTCCACCTTCTTCTTGAGGCACTAATGTAAATACTTGAGGGCTTTTGAAAACTTCATGATAAATGAAGGTCTCCCATGGTATATTAAGTAGGTTAAGATAATGAAAGACAATGATTTTAATCATAGAGAAGTGATAGATGTTGGTTAGCTGCTGGGGGTATGATTTCTTCTTTACAATGAATTCCATCTTCTTTATGTTTCTGAATATGAAGTAGGGGATATTCATCATCCTCACAATAGTGAAATGCCTCAGCAATCTAATGTTATAGGCATACAATCTGGATAACCTACCTTCACAAGTAAAATACTTGATGATGATCTTCATTAATGGAGCAAACCTGTCCTCCAAGAATTTAGAGGGAAATACTCTACTAAGTTTGTTATGAAATTTAGCCTTAATGTAAGGCTCATAGTACTTCTTGTCGATGTACTGACCTTTGTTCCACTTTTCACCCATATTTGGATTACCTGTAGCCTCTGAAATGATGGTTGGTGACAAAGTTAATGTGACTCCAGCAGGGTTTGCCTCATTGTTATCCACCAAATGTGTCATAAACAACCTTGCTAGTTCATGATGGGATTTTACCCTTTCCACCATTTCACCAAAACTGAAACATGACTGATGTCTAAAACATGCAAGTGCAAATGGGTAGGCTTGTAGCTCCCTCAAGCTAGTGGGCTCCTCTCTAATATGTTTACCTCCCTTATGAGGCCTTATGCCCTATGTGTCTCTCTCCCTAGAACTATCACTATGTGTTTCTTCCTCCAATTCATACTCACTATCCATCTCCATTATTATACAACTGTTTTTCCTTGTGGTAAATGAAGAGTGGTGGATTGATGAATAAGGTTATAATGAGTATGAAGAGATTTAAATAAGAAAATAGGTGAGGGTAAACTAGAATGGGAAAGGGATGTAGGGAGTGTGTAGGGTTAGTGAATAGTGTAGAATTTGGGATTAATGGTAGGTTTTGGGAGCATTGTAGGAAAAAGTTTAGGGAGGGGATTATGTATGGGAGGATGAGTTGTAGGGAAAGAATGAAGGATGATATGGGACAACAGCAATTAAGGTTTGATATTATGGACAACAGCAATTAGGGTTTAATATTATGGACAACAGCAATTACGGTTTGATATTATGGACAAATCTTGTCTGCAAGGAAAGTGGTATTACTTACTTGCAAATGGAAGAATTTGGGTGTTTTGTAGCAATTTGATGAATTTTGTAGCAATTTTTAGCTTTGAGGATAGGTGTGTGGCACACTTCCTAGGTGGATAGCACCTATCTTGTGCATAGCGCCCATTCAAAAACGCACAATGGAGAAAGCCTAGGTGCGTAGCGGCAATCCTGTGCGTAGCTCTGGGATTAGGTGCGTAGTGTCAGGCAATTTTTCTCCAAAACACAACAAACTTCTTATCTTTGCTCGCTAACACCTTAAATCATGATTTTTCTCATAAAATTCAACTTCAAACAATGAATTAACTTGAGAATGAAATGGATTTTACGTGGCTTGGGCACTTTTTAATTTTTCACTCTACAAAACCCACTTTATAATGTCCTTTGGCTTTTTTCAAATGCTCTATTTTTTGGATGCTTGGCTTTTTGCTTAAAATTGATGAACTAATGCTTGATGATCTTTGCTTTTGTAGTGGCATGTCTTTGGAAATATCAGCTGTCGACTAGGAGCAGCATGAGACTTCTTAATTATATATGAGAAATGATGAAATGACATGGAATTTACAAATAAATACAAATGCTCTGTTTTCGACCTCAAACTGGTTTTGAGGTGAAAAACTTATTAAATTTACAAGTTATGATTTTAAAGCTTTCCTAATGGTTATTGTCTTCCTCATGTATCTGCTTACCCTTATTGGTTAATGGTTACTGAAAATTTGACTTGGTGAAACCCTAATACCTAATGAAATTCAAACCCTAAGACCTAAGACCTATTTGATGAAATAGACTTAAAATGAACCTGGACCTAACCATTGAGTGAATCACACATGAAAAGTGGTCAATAGATAAGTGTCATGAGGGAAAAACTGAAATCTGACTACCATCAGTTGATCCAATGACCTAATGGGATGCAACTCATTGAGAATGGGACTCCTAATATGAATGCAAAAGAGTGAATTTTGATCACTGAAGGCAGTGTGAAGGCATTGACACTAACAAGATGTATTTATGTCATTGGGCATATGATACGCTTATGTGTGGTTATGAATTCTTAGATATGTTTGATGACCTAGTCATTGGTGGTCATGAGTCTTAGGATTTAATGAAGTCCTTCTCTGAGATTCTAAGATGATGATATCTAGAAAACTAGGGTAACTAACCATAGTTAAGTAACATTTTCTAATGTGAAATGTAACAATTTGAGATCTATGCATGTAGTGATCGTTGAAATAGAATTCTAAGGTTTTGGAATTAAACCTTAGTCAAAATAAAATATTTGGAATATAATGATTTGAAATTTGTATAAGTTTTTTGGATTTTGTGAAAAATGGAATTCTAGGGTTTTGAAATTGAACCTTACTCAAATTAGAAATCTCTGATGAATATTTGAGATTTGTGAAAGAAATCGTTGAAATTTGATTTTTTTGTTGAGTATGATGATTGCTCATAAATCTAGGGTTTGTAACTAACCTCAATACTATTTGGTCATGTTAGTGACTGGTTGATGATTGATTGAAATTCTCAGGGCTTGGAACTAACCCTAGTGGAAGTTGGTTAGGTTGATGACTAAGTTGTGTTTGACTTTGATTGATTTGTTTCTATGAAATATAGGATTTATATGAATCCTTGGTGAGAAGTATAACATATGTATTTTGAAAGGTTGTTATATGCTTTGAATATCTATATTGTTTCTAGGGTTTGATATATGTTTTAATAAGGTATGCTATATCTTTGGAAGACACATTGAAACCCTAGATGGAATGAGTGATCTTATGAAGGAGTCTAGGGTGTATAAAGTCCTTAGCAAGACGTTGAAGAGTATATGTATCTTGTTTCTAATTAATTTTGGCTATATGATATGAATAAAGTTGAAATTATTCCATGTTTTTGATATGGCTAACATCATGCTTCTATATATTTGGTTGTTCTTGCTATCTAAGTTGTGCAGGCACAAAATATTCAACTTGGTGAAGATGTTCGATGTAACAAGCAAGTTATGTTGGTACACAATCTTCAACTTGGTGAAGATGCTCGATGTGACAAGCATGATGAGGATGATAATAGCTTTGATGAAATATTTGTAAGCCATGAAATATTCTCTGATGTCAAAAATAAGAAGTTGATCTCCAGGAGGAAGCATGAATAGAAGGGATCTCCCTAAGATTAAAAGGGATTCTAGATAGAGGGGTACTTCCTAGTTGAGAGGGAGTGATAGATATCGTTCTCTGATTCATGTGTCATGCACAAGACCAGGAATAACAATCGTAAGCACGAGTGAAGGCCATGGAAATGAAAAATGAAATTGGATAATACACTTTGAAGTACTGTTGAAAAAAGGAAAGAAGGATCTGACTGGAGATTATGTTGTTGCATATAAAGTAGGAAGAAAAATTAATGATTGAGGAATCTTCTGTGAAATATTTGGTTCATAGTCTTACTATTGAAAATTGAGAAGTAACATATGTTTCCTGGAAGACCATAGAGGTTTGTATTTTATTATGTACATATGAAAGTATTTTATTAATTGAGGTTGTGTTTGTATAGGTGAATCTATCGAAGGAAAGCATGATGGTTACCAATTAGTTTGATTGGGAGAGATTGTTTATTCTTGATCTGCTAGATCAAGGGGCCTTGAGGATTTGTGATTGAAGCATTCATTGGGGAGACATCTAGTTGGAACTTTGTGTTGATGTCTGAGTCCCCAAAGTTAGAAAGGTCGTGTTGATTATTGAGCTATGTTACACACCTTGATTTTTGGGTTGGTTGTTAGCAAGTAAGCTGGATGGTACCTAGAGGGGCTAAAATCTTGAGTCCACCTTAGTCCTACATGGATAGATTTCCATAGTCATTAATCTAGTCCATGGCATTGTGGTGCCTAAAGTTCTTCATGGTTCATATAGTTTGAGATCGTCCATTATATATGTACATTATGAATACCTCCCTAATTAAGAGGGAATGTTGGAAAAAATAACTATGTTTGGTCTTTAATCATGTACTTGAGTCATTATGTAATGTACTTATCAAAATAATAAAGAAAAATTTATTATTATTATTATTATTATTATTGTGACTTATTAAAGCATGGGTTTCATGCTTGGGTCACCATGTTTTAGGTCAAAGTCCCTGTTGAGGACTTCTAGAATTTATTGTGGGTCTATAGAATTATTGTACATTTCAAGAGGCCATTCTTAGGCTTTTAAGTCATTAAAAAGGTTAAGTGTTGAGTGAAATATGAATTATGTAACATGCACACCATGGCAACCTAAGAGAAGATCAAGTCGGTGTAAGAACCCATTCGAGCCCACAAGAAACCCATAAAGGAAAGGACCTTGAATTCATTTCAAGTATCACTTTTCATTCTCTCTTTACTTGACAGAAGTGAAAAAAACTATTTTTTGGGTAGAAGTGCAAAGTAGGAAGCTGGGAAAGTCTATTATTGTGAAGCTGAAGTGAATGAGAGTTTGGGGGAGTATAAGGAGTGAAGGAAAATTGAAATTTTGGTGGTGGTATCTCTCTGTTTCATGCTTTTGATTGGGAGAACGAAGTCTTCCAATTTGGACTGTTGCCAGAAGCTGTTAGCTACTACAAGTTGTTGCATAGTCAAAGTTGTTGGTAAGAGATCAATCTTCTCGAGGCTAACTTGGTGTGGAGAGAAGTTCTGGTCTTGGTTTAAGGTGAATAGCCTCAAAGAATACTATTGAAAGGAATAATTACATTGACTGGCTTTTCCCCTCAAGGGGGGTTTTTCCCTGACATGTGCCTACATCTTGTGTTCATTATTTTATGCGATGTTAGTTTCGGTAGTTTCTTGATGAATTAAAGAAAGAAGATATAAAGAGTTGTAATAATAAGAAACATCACAAGTAATTATCAATATCAATAAAATCTTTACTCCCTTTTTTATTTTCCAACACCTCGTAATTGCTTCCAAAATTTTTTCACCCATGAAGCCAATTTGGTTTACTTGTGGGGGATTTGTGTAGTATCTGGTGGGCTCCAGTATTGCAGCAATGATGTTGCAACTCTTGGGACTCCCTTCTTTACTTTTATCAACCTAGTTGTTTGTAACAAACTTGGAAGCGATAGTGTTATATGCACAAGTACTAGCTCTTGCTGTAGGCTATCACTTGATTAGCTGGCACAAGTTTGCTAGGAGCTTAAGCCAACTTCTATGAGCTCTTAGAAGAAGCTTTTAACTATTATGGATGAAATCTAACTCAAAAGATGCTAGTCTACTTGCAGAAAGAAGCTGAAAGCTGAAAGGAAATGCAAACCCTAACAAACCCTAGTTTTACCGGCTAACCCTACATGTGCAAGAAAAGAGATGAAAGCTGAGGAAATGGACGCCATTGGATCTTGGAAAGGTAAAATGAATGTGACTAAGCTACTTCTAAAGGAAAATATGGAAAAAACATCTTTTTACATTTTTGAGTAATTTTGCAGAATTATTATGAATGTGCTTTAATGATTTTTGACTGTGCAGAGGTTGATTGGCAAAAGGAAACGGAGTGGGTGCTTGCAGGAGGTTCAAAAGGTGAGAAGAGGGCCTAAGGGATCCCTAGCACCCTTCCAAAGAGTTTCACAGTGATCAAATCTTGAAAAACTGCTCACGTGCACTCCTACAGGAAGTCTACAGCAGTTCTACAGGATGTTCTACAGGAAGTCCTACAAGAAGAGCCAAAAGAGGATTTTAGAGGGTTGATGGTGGAAAAGCGGTGGGAAAGTGGAAATGGAGGATGGATGAGGATGTGAAGGGGTCTAAGACCTGGTGAATGAAACTAGCGAGTGATGAAGGTGGTTGGATTTGTTCAAGGATGAAGGGAGCATTGTTGCAAAAGAATGTAGAAATTAGGGAAAATTGGAAAAGTCAGGCAAATGAAGGGAAGGAATCTTGGATTAGGGGTTGGAGCAGGTTGTATGATGGAGGAAGGATAGGTAGGGATGTATTACAGGTGCTCTGCACACTATTTTCCAAAACTGATTGAACAAAGACTAGAAAAACCAGAGATCTATCTATTTTGACCTAATTTGACCTAAAAACCAGAAATGTGATGAACAGAAGTTTATAGATAGGAAATCATGCAAGATAACTATGGAAACTAAGCATGAACAGATATAAACATACAAGTAAAACTGGTATCAACTTTTCCAACTAAAAATCTAACACTAGAAATTGCATGGAAAGGAAAAAATAGTGTTTTTGTGGCAACAAGTATGCCTTGGTCTCAACTCATGGTCCCAAGGAGGGAGAGGTGAGATCAAGGATTGCTTGATGGCATTTTTGCAGATATTTTTTGTTACCAAACTGTCAAATCAACCTGAAGCATGAAAAGCTATTTTAATCATCAAAAACAACCTAAGTAACAAAACAAGATCTTAACTTAAATAACAGAAATTATTCTATGAATGCAAGGAAAACACATAAAAGTACACAAAAGGAGGTACTGACACTTGGGTTCAGCCCAAACACAAGAGCTACAGCCTCCTAAGAAAGATCAGAGCTGGTGCAAAGCTAAATTCATCTTTATTGATCAAAAAATAATAGTTACATCCCAAAAACTGTCTACAAGAAAAAGCTCGAAAATGTGCTGATATAGGGCTGCACTAGAGTGCAAAAATAGACTAAAAGAATGATTAAAATCTAACTAAAATCTAACAAACTAAGCTGAGGCCCTAAGCCATCTTATTTATACAAATGGGAACCTCCAACAGTCCTCCTAAAATCAAGCAACACGACTTCCTGGAATTGAAGATAACAACAATCCTACTTGACTTTCTTGGCTGCCCCTTGTGCTCTTAGTTTTTGATGGAAAATCCGAGGTAAGGGCTTATAAATGAAGGGGAAACCCTCCTACAAATCCTCTCCCTTGTTCTTCCATGAATATGGCTGCCAAGTGCTCATTAAACCTTTGATTTTGTCTCAAAATTGACCAAAAATCTACATAAAGCACACATTAGACTTTTTGGCATAATGACTAACCCAATGCACTCTATTAGCATAAATATGATCAAAAACATGCAATAAACTAATCAAAATGGTGGATTAAGTTGAATTAAGAGGTAAAATGAGCCCATATAATTACCCATTTCTGGGCTCATCAGTGTCGCTTCACTTGTACAATTTTCCCTAATAGTTACTATAGTTATATCCCTCCTTCATTTATGGAGTATGGGTGTTATGGAAGGGTTTATTCACAATGTTATTCACTATGCTAACTTTATTTTATATTTGACAACCCCATATGCGTAGCTGCCTAACTTTGGTGCATCCTGATAATTAATATATTCAATGCGCAACTATGTTTTGTTCCTATTATCTTATTTTTTTCCAAGTCTAATTATAGTCTAGAGGAGAAAATTAACTCTTTGCTAGTTTTAAAGTTGTGTAAACTTGATTGACTTAAATTCAATATTGCTGTGGGTTTCCTTCTCTTACGAGGAAGTTCTTGACTAGGCTGTATAACATTGAGTATACAACCTCAACCACTCTCTTGAATTTTTATCATTTAAACATAGATTTTTTCCTTCCTATGTTATGCTTCTTACCCAAAGAGTGCGGTAGATATTATTTATTTTTTTATAAGAGAGATATGTAACTAGTCTACCTTTCAACACCATAAATATTATGAGAGCTTACGACATACTACAATACTAGTTCCTACACATACACAGTTATAGTCTTATCAAATCATACTTTTTAACTCAATAAAGGAATGAAACTTAACATCTTCTTAAACATATTATACAACTAAGACTTCAATCACACCAATAACTAAAGGACATTCATAAGCCACCTGCATACTCTTATTCTAATAATTGTTATACATAATTCATCAACTCAAAATATTGATTGTAATTAGATTTCTTAAATGTATCTATTGTTGGAACTTCACTTGGGAAAGCACAGTTTCCTCCTGACCATGAACTAAATCCACCAATTCCCCCTGAGCTAAGATATTCTTGCCAATCGAATAAAAACCCCTTTTATTCCTAGGTACTATCCTTTATAATTTCCTTCACTAGCAGATTTTAGCAGCATCCAAGATTTTGGGTTTAACAACCCACTTGCCAGAGCCTTTTTTTTTTTTCTTTCTTATCTAAAAAAGGTGATTTTCATTTTTCTTTAAAGCCTGCTTTTCTCTCTTGCGTTGCTTTATTCCACCCATACTTAGTGTTATTGGGTGCCAAACTTGCATACTTTTTCCCTCCACTTTTACTCTCTCTCTCACTCCTTTGTATCATTTAATTTCACTAATTTCCCTAAATTAATAAGGTAAACTATATTTGATTGCTTTCATGGAATGTTTAATTAATGAACTAATAGTTATGGAGAATTAGCCTATGCGAGTTGTTAGTCTTGCCAATTCCACAAATCTGATGGTCAAAGGTTACGGGTACAAAACAAAGAAGCAACTCCGAGTTTCTAGTATCATATCGACAAGCATTGTAAAAACATAACGGATTCGAGGCCTATTCCAGACCTTTCTTGTCTTTCTCTCGGCAACTAGTTGGCCTTTGAAACAATTGTATAATGATAGAACATTATCTTCCATCTTGAGAAACAATTTTCTCTACGTATTGTATAAGAATGGTTTCAATGTTATGAATCGTGGTTAGCCATGCAAGAGATTGAGATTGTAACATAAGACTATTTATGTTAATTGAATGCAAGTTATTTTGTTGTTCTTTCTATAAGTGTTGAATCCATCGCAGTCCTGCTCAGAGAGTTGGGCCCACTCTTCTGATCAGGTGCTGCATTATTTTCCTATGTTCTTATTTCATATGCATTGATATAATTTGATTGGTGTTATAGTATTTTAGTTAATTTCTATGAATGCTTTTTATAGTTATGCAATATATTCTTAATTGATGTCATAGTGACTCTGTCATTAACTCCGTTTCTAAATCTAAGATTAGTAATTGATTGTGGCATTACTAGTTGCATATATTTTGTGCGTTGCCTTGAAACAAATTACACATCCATATTGATAAATTAAATTTGGTGTTGAGGGAATAAGTCCCCCAGGGCTTTGGGTCAGAACCCTAGCAGAGCAGGAGTAATCTGCAGCAAGAAACACGCATAACACTTAGGAAACATGCTTAAACAAACTAACTATGTGAGGATGAACATACTTGGATGTCCTTTGTTTGGGTAGTTCCAGCCAGGGTTCAAACCCTCTGCAACTCGTAATGATCTTCAAACCTGCAAATCAACGAATTCGAATACACAGCAGTATATAGATAAATCATTTTATTGAAATCAAATCTATATCATATAAGTAGATGGTTAGTTATACATTTAAATAGTCTTTCATATATAAACCATAACAATAACATCAGATGCATAAACAAAGTCGATATCAGGAACAAGACAACTTTACTTTTTATTGTAGAAAACTATAATAAAACATGGAAAGATTTCACTTGAGTCTTCCTCTTCTAGCTCCAAGCAGAACCGTCCTGCTGGTCCTTCCAGTCCCAGTCTTTAATAGCCTCCTTCCATAACCAATACCATGATATCTCCAAGCATGTGAGAGAACATAAAAACTCAAGGAAGCAAGGGTTTCCTGAACTTGGGGAAGTGCTTGAAGCACAGGGATTCTTCAGACTTGATCAGGGGATAATCTTAGTATAGTAATTTTATACTTTCTCTCCTCCTTAAGGCCTTCCCATTGAAGTCTTTTTATACTTCTCCCAAGTTAATTTTTTAGTTGCGAAGCAGTTGGGAACAGTTGGGCCACGGGCACTAATAGGTAATCAATCGCTAAAACCTATGATCTCCACCCATAATTAAGGAAATTTAATTTTTTAAAGTGTTTTAACACATATACGTGGGTTGGGTATTGACTGACCCGTGTGTACACACTTTTAACACAGGGAAATGTAGTGTACAGGGAGTAAAACACTTTTTTTTTAAATATTTGGACCAAGTTTGGAAGGAGGGGTTGCCCTAGGCCATAAAGCAAGCATAACAAATACAAAGGGTGATATTTGGAGCTATAAAATTTGGAAAGGGATTGAATAGGTATGCACACTTAGATACCAACATTTTGGCGTCGTTGCTAGGGAGGCTAACAAGGTGGAAGGACATGATCTACACTAATCTTTGGATCAATATCTCGTCTTAGGGAGGGAGTTTATTTCCCTGTTCTAAGTCTTGAGTGCACTGTTTGATTTTCTTTTCCTTTTGTTTATTTTCTATTTTTTTTATTCTATAGAAATGACTCTCTCATTCTGGGTGGGAATTGTTAACCTGCTCTAGATCCTGAGCCTTAGTTTTTTTTTTTTTTTTCTTCTTTCGATGGGGGCTAGTCTCCCGTTCTGGGGAGGGAAAGAGTTTCCGCACCCTACTCCAGTTCTTGAGCTTTTGTTTTTCCTGTTAATTTATTATTTTAAATCATCCTCTTGTCCTAGGGAGGGAAAAGAGTTTCCTTGCCCTGCTCCTGGCCTTGAGCTATGAAATTTTTAATGTTTTCTCTCCAATAAATATATGAACAAGGGTTCGAATAAGAGGGGAAGAGGAGGACCCTAAAGGAAAGGAAGGAAGGATTTGGGGAGAAATACATATATCCAAGAAATTACTACAAAAGCTGCATCATAAGCCTCTTTGCGAGGTTTTGCTAGGGTGAGGGTTCCCACAAGATCCGAAGGACATTCTATGGAACAACCTATACAACCTCCAGAGGTGGAAGTACCTCTTACAACAGTTGTAGGAGAAACAGGAAACAAGGCATCAAAGAATGCAGAGACACTTCCTCTGGTCTCAGATAGGGAGGAGGTAGCCAGCAGAGGGTCAGAAGCAGAAATTCACTCAAGGATTGAAGAAGGAAGCCTTCGAGGATTCTCTTCACCTTGTGATTAGGGGAGTGTTGTAAAATCTTCACAACCACTAGTTGTTACACAACAAGAACCTGTTGAAGTTACAAGTGAGTATTGGAGGATATTTATGGCACCTGCAACATATTCAATTGATTTCCTAATTGGGGAAATTACGGGTGATGCACTAATGAAGCTTATTCCACTGACCGCACTACCAAACTTTCATGGTATTTCCACGGAGGATCTAGATACTTTCCTGTTCAAGTTTGATAACATTTGTAGAGGGTATGATTATGTCAATGATGCTCAAAAGTTGAAAATTTTTCCTGCTGCATTAAAAGGGACACTGTTACGATGGTTCATGGATTTAGGAGGGAAAACCATTTCTACTTGGGATGATATGAAGAAGACCTTCCTAGAGAAATATTAGGATTTTTGTAAATCCCAGGACATTAGGGAAGAAATTTTCAAGTTCATGATAAAGGAGGATGAAAATATGGAGGACTGTGTAGAGTGCTTTAAGTACACTCTCCAGAGGTCTAGCCACAGTGACCTGGATAACGATATTTTGAAAATTATTTTTCTCCATGTCATGAGGGAAGAGACTTTGGAGCTGTTAAACATAGTAGGAAAAGGGGATATATCTAAGGAAGACTTTGACACCATCTGTTAACTCTGTATTCAATGTTCAAGAGGATTCGTGAGGAATAAACAAGGGATCCAAGCTTTCAAAGCATCAAGTTGGGTAATCACAAAAGCATAAATTGGGAACCTGCTAGATAATTTGAAAGCTGATATCCTAGGTATATTATCCTCCAAAATGGACACATTATAGACAAAGAAGAAGCAGATGGAATTGGAAAGAGAAATGTCTATTTTCTGCCCATAGTGTAGAAAGAAACACCCGCTGAAGGAGTGTCCACTAGACACTATAGAAACATGTGTTATCTGTGAGAAGAACCATCCACCACTGCATGTCCATCTCTTCCAGCACTAAAAGCAGTATTTTAGGGAACAAGTGAAGAACCCGATCAACTATTTTTTATGGGGTCCAAGAAATGATGGAATCCACAGTCATCAGGCCGAAATCCAAGTACGTCTCAAGATCCTTTTCATTATTATAACATGAATCCTCAATTAGTTCCTTTTTGGCCTTAGCATTATCAATACCCACCTTGGCAACCATGGTGGCCTCAACCTAATGCAAGTTCTTCATGGTCTCATAGTTGGCGTAGTCTTGTTCCCCTTGTTGCTCAAGTCCCTCAACCTACAAAACAACAATAGTTACAACTTCCCTCTAACGTCTCCTCTAATAATCCTCCTCCCCGGCCTCAAATTCCTATTTAGCCAAACCCAAATCCAAACAATAAGGGTGCTCAGTAAGCAGACACCCTCAACCTTCCTTGATACAACATTTCTACCACAGGGTTTAATGAGATAAGTCTACGATCTGGTCGGGTAGTAAATTCTCCTACATCGCCCATTATCATTGAATATCTTGATGATGAGAATCCAGACTCTCAAGCAGTCAGGGATAAGACAACCCAACCATATATGCAACATTCTCCTTCTCATTTGACTGTTACTCAAGCCTGTCAAACCAATCCTCCTTATCCAGAATGATTAACCTTGAGTAAACTAGTCCCTCAACCAGAATTTGATCTTTTAGGAGAATTCAAGAATTTGTTTATCAAAATGCCCTTACTTCAGGCTATGAATGATGTAGCTATATACACTAAAAATATTAGAGAATATTGTTTAAAGGGACCTAGGAAGAAAACAAAAGATCTGCTTACAATTCATGTTATGTGGAGATTATCAGACGTTATGCTAGGAAAGGCTATGCCTATAAAATATGCGGATCCCGGGAATCCAATTCGAAGAGTTCAAATTAATGGGGTATATATCCTGAATGTACTGGTAGATTTAGGCATTGCAATTAATGTAATCACTTTCGAAACCATGCTTACACTGGGATTGTGTGACCTCAATCCAACTCCTACAGTGTTATAATTAGCTGACAGATCTAAAATCAGACTGATAGGAAAATTGGAAGACATAATGATTTTAGTGGACTCTTGGTGCTACCTGATTGATCTCCTAGTCTTGCATACACAGTCCCCAACTGGTGGTCATCCCCTTATTTTAGGACGGCCTTGGCTTCCAACCATTCATGCCTATATCAGATGTTGATTAGGAAACATCATAATTTCTAATGTGGAAAATGGGAAAAATATTAATCATTTTGCCATGGAGAACCTAGCTCATAGAAAAATCCCAAGAAGAACTCTTTGTCCTTGGATGGGATCGAAATGGAACAGTAGGAACTTCAGCTAATGTCTACTATGGGGCAAGCCCTCTGCTTTAAAATTGAGACAAAGGATGATACTATCAACACCTTTATTAGCATCCCTCTTGCTGTTGTAGATCCAACTCGACAGTTCTTGGAATCAGTTATGAGCTATGAGATATAGGAAACTATCGGATCGGAAACCAAAGGTGAAGACATACCTATAGCAACACTTTCTAATAGCATACCAGTGGATATTGAGCTAGGGAAGACATTGGATATTAACATAAATCTTTCACCAGCTGTTAGGCCCCTATACTAGTTTCATGCATTGCTGAAGATAGATAGCCAATAATATCCCATCTCTAACACCTTGTGGCTAGTTCATTTGCTTGTAAAATTCCCCCCACAAGTTCCATCATGAATAGCTCTCAAAACCTCATAGATGTCACTTTTTGCTACATAATGACAGATCTGCTAATCACCCCCTGTATAAAACGGATATCCTATTATCCATATGTAACAAGCACAATGATGAATAATCCTTTGTTGTTCCCTATATGACAAATGTTGAGGTATTTTTCCTTTAGCCAAATAGTTAGCATTATCTGCATACTAAGGGGTATTAGTAGAAATTGCAAACAAATGTTCATCTAGAAAGCTATCTTCTATAGCTTCTCCTTCATTATCAACATTTAATCTAGACAGAAAATTAGTAACTACTTTACCATTTCTTCGTTTATCTATAATGGTGATATCAAATTCTGAAGTAATAACAACCACCTTGTTATATGCCCAGAAGTTACAGGTTTTTCATCAAATACCTAATTATTGCGTGGTAAATGTGCAAAAAAGTAGGATATCTAGTAATATAGTGTCGAAATTTATTAATATCATAGATAACAACCAACAAATATTTCTCCGTTACCCTATAGTTTAACTCAGTAGATGTTAAATTCTTGCTGACGTAATAGATCCCATACAAATTCTTCTCCTTTTGTTGTCCCAACACTACCCCCATAGTCATTTTAGAGGCATCTGCATGGATATGAAATGGAAGTTCCCAGTTGGGACCAATTCTCTCTCTTTAGTTAACAACTAAAAAAGTGGAAATGCAATTTTAGAAATTTTTTCTATAAAATGCCTATAGTGGCTAGTGCAACCAATAAAAGTATGTACCTAAGTCAGTGTCTTAGGTACAGGAAAATGCAAAATTACCTTTACCTTGGCAGGATCAACTTGTATCCCAATAGCTGA
>APFE030365681.1:99785-125168 GCA_000404065.3 Pinus taeda | reverse complement strand
ACATAAAAAAAACATGACTATCATCACTTTAATAATTATTTAAAAATAAATAAATAACAGAAAATCAACATTCCAAAATAAAACGTATAAACTAAGTTCTGATGAATCTTGGCACACAACCCTACCGGTAATCTTGTTGAATATTTAAATTAGTAAAAACACCTTTACTGTATCTCCATAATCCTTGCACATCACTGACCCAACAAATGTGATGGCCAATCTCAACTATCCATGGCCATAACATACATTTAGTTCTGGTAAGCATTGTATAAGTATTAAATGTTGGAGAGTATTTTTTGTAATGGGGTAAAACAATTTTGTGTTAGATCGTTATTATTATTCGTGTCTTTTAAAATGAAATTGGTATTTTTTTTAATATTTAAAAAGAGTCATTTATTAAAGTGGAGGAATTGTTTGGATGGTTAAAAGTGGTTTAGATATTTAAAATGTTTAAAGTTTAACAATCATAACTTGAATTTACAAAAATTCTAGTCAGATTTTCTCTAGACTGGAATTTCGGTAACTTGCTGAGCAATTCCTCCCTTTAAACTACACTATTTAAAATAACAAAAAAATAAATGAATGATGAGCACAAAAATTTATTTTACAAATTAAGTTAATGCATAAACATGTTTAAAAAAAACTATCCACCATAATCACCACACTATTTGCAGTGGTTCCAGCAACACTATTTGCAATGATTCCATCCGTGCACTATTATTTTTTATCGGGTAGAGATGTCCCCAAAAGATATGTTTTGAAAAATAGAAGAGCACGCTTGCGACCGAAAATGGGCACAGCATGACCAGCACCATAAAAAGTAATAAATTTCAGGCCCTCATTGTCTTAAAGTAATAAAGTAATCCAGCTACCTACATAAATTAATAAAATATTCCCACACTCATATGCTTCCCGAGAAATTTCATGATAAACAAAAATCATTGAAATGCATTGCAGATTCTTACCTGCTGTTCATGATACCAAGGTTGCCAAGAGCTTTTGGGAGTACGTCCAAGTGCATTTATACAATATCCGGTTGATAGAACTGAGACCCGGCCATCAGTATCCCCACTGCATCATTTCATATTTACAGAAATTCATATCATATATTCAAACATTTTATTTTGCAACTCCAGTGAAACTCATGTAAGCGATATGTTAATACCTGTAAACCCATATCCGAAGGCCTGCTCTTACGAGTTTTTGGTATATGGGCAGTACAGAAAATAAGGCATCCTTCCAGTGTCATTAACCATTTTCATTATCAATCTCTGAGCTTACTTATCTCTTACTTGCTTGGGACCCATTTTGTAAGATGTCCACCACTTGTGGCATGCAGTGCTCTTTGAACATCGGGTTTGTTATAATAAACGATTTCATAGTTATCAAGACACGGATCATATGATACTGCAATTAATTTTCTTCTCGACAACAAAAAGAAATCAAACAAAATATTTATATTAATCACAATTAATGACATCACAATTAATCATATGATTAATCTAAAAGATATAAAACATATTTTGTGTGATGGTAAAAAAAATCAAATAAAACATTTATTAAATTTAGAAGTTTACTTTATAGTGTAATGTGTAAGTATGTTTGTCGATCATCAAAATTGAAATTTTATTTATGTTCGTTAAAATTAAAATTTTAAAAACTATAAAAAAAATTAAATAACTAGATAAAACATTTAATTGCACATGAAGAAATTGGATCATTCTCATGTTACATCTATATTTAAGATAGATCTATACTGGTATTAATCACAATTAATGATATAATTAATTCAAAAATCTTTTAAATAACAATATATATCACAAAAATCTGAAATCAAAAAGCGATGATAGAAAAAAAAAAGATCCACTGCAAAAAAAATCAAACAAAATATTTATATTAATCACAATTAATGATATGATTAATCTAAAAGATATTAGCCCACGGGGCTTTGGATTGAAGGTGAATCTTTTAAATAACAATATATATCACAAAAATCTGAAATCAAAAAGTGATGATAGAAAAAAAACATCCACTGCAAAAAAAATCAAACAAAATATTTATATTAATCACAATTAATGATATGATTAATCTAAAAGATATTTGCCCACGGGGCTTTGGATTGACAGTGAATGGGTGCGCTATTAGCTTTGGATTGACGGTGAATGGGTGCGCTATTAATGCACTATTTGCGATAGGTCACCAGTTCAAATCCCCGTTGGTCAAGCACTACTTCATTTTACAGCTCGTTATAATGTGTGAGCCTGTTGGTCCATCATCAAAATTGAAATTTTACTTATATTGGCCAAATTAAAAAAATAAATAACTATATAAAACATTTAAATAATATCAGCCGTTAAAAAAATACATGTTCATCATCGAAATTGAAATTTTACTTATATTGGCCAAATTAAAAAAAGAATAACTATATAAAACATTTAAATAATGTCAGCGGTTAAAAAAATACATGTGAAAAAATTAGATTCCTCTTAATTCCACTTATATTTAAGATAGATTTATAATTACAATTAATAATATTACTTACCATTAATGATATAATTAATCCTAAAAGTATTTTAAATAATGTGAATTCAAAATTAATCCTAAAGATTACTGTTGGTCCATCATCAAAATTGAAATTTTACTTATATTGGCCAAATTAAAAAAATAAATAACTATATAAAACATTTAAATAATATCAGCCGTTAAAAAAATACATGTTCATCATCGAAATTGAAATTTTACTTATATTGGCCAAATTAAAAAAAGAATAACTATATAAAACATTTAAATAATGTCAGCGGTTAAAAAAATACATGTGAAAAAATTAGATTCCTCTTAATTCCACTTATATTTAAGATAGATTTATAATTACAATTAATAATATTACTTACCATTAATGATATAATTAATCCTAAAAGCATTTTAAATAATGTGAATTCAAAATTAATCCTAAAGATTACTGATAACAGTGATGTTATTACTTACAAAAGTTGGTGTAGCTTTTTGTCCAACTTGGGTGTATATAGACTATACGTGTCAATCTCTTTTAATTGCTTCAGCGTTTCGTCTACTGCTGTTTTACATTTGAGGTTGCTCCATGGTTTGCCACTGAAGAAATCGTAGTTGGATGCGATGATATGGTGAGTCTCGTCTGATATGATTCCATGACTCCACGCGTAATCCATGTTACCTTGCCAATCATATCCATCATGTGTCTCTGGGTTGCCAACCTGGACAATTCAAAGGTTCTTCACAGAAGAATTAATTTTAAAAACTGAGGAAAACTCGCAGGGAAAAAACCTTGGACAGAAAGTTAAATTTATTTTCAGACTCAATGTAAAACCATAAATGACTGGCCCAACTGGCCCAATTCAAGGTTTCACACTGTCCAGTCTGATCTTAAATCCTATCATTGTAGTGTGAGCATTCATTATGGAATTATTAAATCTAGATTGCAGATTTTGGAATAATATAAAAATCTGATCAACAGGAGCGAAGACCATTATCGTTCTGGTCCATCAAATTTCTCAAGTATTTTCCATCAAATCTCTCAAATATTCCAGAATCTGCAACCACATTAAATTCAAGTCGAACAAATAGCATTTTCACATTTTCAGGCCATCGTATTCATGGCATCCAATACATTTCTGATTTTCTGAGACTCTGAATCAATTCAAACATGGCCAAAATCTCCTGGAGCATTGTGGAACGATGAGAAAAACCTTAATGCAAAAAGGACCATGAGGAAAACCACAAGTTTCAAAAGGGTGCATTTTGAACAACTTTTAGCCCACTCCCGGTGCTGGCCCGCTGGGTAGCTGGAAAAAGGAAATCAAGGTGCCAGTGAACAGCTCACGTGATCGAAGTGGACTTTATTGTTGAAAAGTAAGGTAGCTTTTTATTTAATTTGTCTAAAATTGGATGAACATCTATTCAAATTTGTAATTTGAGAGTGAATTTTACATAATAGGAATGCTCTAAAAAATTCCAGAGTACTGAATTCTGAATTTATGTATAATCAAAAATACAAATTCAAACAACACAAATCAAAATCTAACTATAAATATTTTAATCAATTAAAAATCCACCAAAAACAACTCTAAAACATTTTACGTAAAAACAACTTCATTTCATGTTATACCGGACAAACCCACTTCTACACAAACAAGAAAAGCCAAAACATACATTACTGTTTGAAAATTTGAAAACTGCAACCATAGACTGACTATTTTACCATGAAGCCTTTGAGGTTGACATGGCGACCCGATCAGAAGTAATGCTGTTCAAATCATAAATGACCTCTGCAAGTTCTGGCACGTATTTTCCTGCTCCAAAAAGTGAGATTGTAATTAGCTACATAACTTACATGTAGTTTTATCGAGATAGAGTATGAATTTAAATTTTGCCAAATTTACTCGCCTCCATAGCTCTCTCCTGCTATGTAGAAGTCCCGTGCTCTGTATTCGGGGAACCTTAAAAACCACTTCTGAAGAAAAACAAATGTGTCCGCAGCTATAATCATGTTCAAAGCAATTTTTCATCTGCATTCAAATCAATCTCAAACCTCGAAATTAGAAAAAGAAATTACCAGTCATGTTATCCCCAAGGTTGTTATAATCCGATGACGTATTGGAATAAGAGAACCCCACTCCAACAGGCGAATCTAGACACAATAGGTTGGCCTCTGCATGGAATTTTTAAGTTTCACATAATATTCCAACAAGGGTGCGAATTGTAACAGAAAAACAATTGCAAAGGCAGCAAAGAAAAACAGATAAAAGCAAACCAGTGTTCCAGGAATATTTATTTAAGGCAAGCCTGGCGCCAGTAAAGTCTACAAGGAAAGGTCCTATTTCCTGCGTTGCCCCATATCCCGGAGAAGAACACCCAGGACCTGAGAATCCAACATTACTATAAAATATTCCCAGCTGATTCTAAAAAAAAGTTATTGAATTTTTAGTTTTTTTCAGAAGAAAAACACATAAACATGTTTTCATGTTTTCATTAGAAGTGAAGATTGTTTTACATTAGCTTAGGTTTATTGTTTTACATTAGCTTAGGTTTATTATAGGTTTTTCCCAAATTGGATTGTAAACTCTAGAATATAAACAAAAACGGGCCACTGGTTATTGAAGTTTTAGTGACACGACAACTTTTTATTGAAGTTTTAGTGACCGAAGACCTTTTATTGAAGTTTTAGTTATATTAAAATCTGCAGTAAACTTTTAAATCTTTACCATTATGTTGTTTTGAATAGATAACTAATCTAGATTCCGAAAGTGGCAATTAGTAGATTTAATTGATTCATTCTAAGATTTACGGTTAGTCCGCTCAATTAATTCTCAAAATGAGTGTGACAATTACTCCAAACATATATAAAATATATATATCATTATGAAAAATTAACCTACAGGGAGGTGCATTTGAGTAGATGTAAACATATATAAAATATATATATCATTATGGAGGTGCATTTGAGTAGATGTAAACATATATAAAATATATATATCATTATGAGAAATCAACCTACAGGGAGGTGCATTTCAGTAAATGCATTGGTTTATATTAAGAATGCATATAGAATGCAATGAATATGAATGCAATATGATACAATATTGGCTAAGAAGAGATTGATGAGTACCTCCATTATGCCATAGAACCAGAGGCTTCTGCTGTTTTTGAGAAGAAGCTTCAAAGAACCAATAAAAGAGAGATCTTCCCCGCTTTTCATTCACAGTCACATGGCCAGCATAATGGCTGAATCCAACATTCGGCTGCCCAAGCAAATGGCTCACCTTATCCAATTCTCTTGCATCATCCCCCGTCTCTAAATTGGCTTCGCCCCAGTTGCTACCCAGAGAAATAAGAAGAAACCCTAGAACTATCCACCAAGTTGGTCAATACATTTCCTCAGCTATATCGGGAACTCGTTATATATAGCAATAATCTAGGCATGACCCGATGCCGATGAGTGGGCTTAAAGTGAGGAGACACACCACTAAAGTTTGGCTCAAAATCAATTCATCAAGCAACTGCGACACAACAATCGGTTTTCACGAATGTGGAGAATTCATTGCAACTGGCTGGCATTGGAATTTTTTTTGGGAGAAATCCATGGAGAAAGGAACCTCTGTAAACTCCTACGTATCTGTACCATACCCAGGTTATTAAGTTTATGAGTAGTGTAACATGGGAAGAGTTGCTCAAAAAGTTATAAAAATTCTGGTTATATTTAGAGAAAATCTAACCAGGACTTTTGTAAACCCAAGTTATAGTGGTTAAATTTCAAAATTTTAGGTCTTCTAAACGTTTTTTTATGGAGCTGAATCCATTTCCACCATCAAAAACACAATTCAAATATTACTTTTATAAAATTATTTAAATTTTTTTTGCCAAAATTCCAATCATTCTTAACCCTCCAAACAATTCTTCCTTTAGACAACGACTCTTGAGTTTATAGATGGTTATTAATGCATCCTGATTCGTCGCAGACATGCCTCTGTTAGCTGTATTGGACTTCTTTCTATCAGTGAGTTATGTTGCTATGACTCTGAGAAGATAAATTGCCAACATGCCTTTTGTCATTAAATGGTGATGAGATTGTTACGTGTCAAAATGCTCAGATATTGGTTAGAGATGTTATCGATTTGATTGCCATGGAGGTACAGTGGCAGGGTTTCATTTATTACCTACAGCGGTGGACCATTACTATCTTTTAATAGAATTAATGTTCAGTTGAATACAAAATATAGAATATCTCTTGTTGGGAGAAATTGGAATTGAAATTTTGAAAGTGAATATTAATTATTTTAAATGTTAAATGTGGATTAATATTAAGAGAAATTGGAATTGAAATTTTGAAAGCTAATTTTTTTAAGTGTGGATTAATATTAAATTTTATAGATTATTATTTTTATCATTTATTACCTACAGCGGTGGATCACATTACTATCTTTTAATAGAATTAATGTTCAGTTGAATACAAAATATAGAATATCTCTTGTTGGGAGAAATTGGAATTGAAATTTTGAAAGTGAATATTAATTATTTTAAATGTGGATTAATATTAAGAGAAATTGAAATTGAAATTTTGAAGCGAATTTTTTTAAGTGTGGATTAATATTAAATTTTTATAGATTATTATTTTTATGGGGAGTGGATATTGTATAGGATTTTTGGTCAAATTAATATTTGTTTGGGTTTTACTAAAAAAATTTACATAGTTTAACTGCACATTCAAATTTTGTATTTTTTGACAATATTTTTATTTATTTATGTTCATTGTGATTGGCTATCAGATTGAACATGTTATTGCTCATTTCATTGATTAAAGAGCCAAAAGTAGATTTGGCCCCATTATCGCCTTGTGTTTTATGGCTAGTGTATATCAATTTGATAATTTTACATGTGGTACCTATCATGGCTACACAAAATTATATTTAAAATATAATTACCCTTCCTAATATCAATCCTCTTCTATTTTCACATTAACTTCAATATATAAAAGTACAAGATTACACTGATCTAGTTATTGAATTAAAATAGTTGGGTGAGGTGTGTAGAAGTGTTAACCAGTGGAGTTCAGCGATAAAAACCCCACCTACCAAGTCATGGTATTGTATTGATGCAAGGTTTATAATTTGCACTTAATTAATTGAGCGTAGTTCGTATTAAATCTATGTTTATGTCGGTTTACCAACCATTTCAACGGAACCGTACTTAAAAATTCCACAAGCAATTGAAATTGCTAATCATCATGTATAATTTCATACTTAAGAAATTGAAATTACTAATCATCATGTATGATTTCAAGCATTAATAATTTGGCATTTCTAATTCATGTTTATCTTTTCACATTTACATAACATAATTATAAAATTATGGTACAAATCATCAAATAACAAATCCCATCATTTGAAAATAATTTTTAATATATTGATAGTTTCACTAGTTTTTTACTTAGCAGGATAAGCTACTATGTAGCACTTGTTTAGTAGTGTTTTTTCTTAATAATTTATTTTAAATGATATATTAATTATTCCTTCATAGTATTTGATAGGGAGGTATAATCCCTCATGGATTTTTCTATTCCTATTACTTGCATAATACTCATGAGACCAATAGATCCTCATGCTTTTCCATGAATGTTAATAATGTTAATTTTTATGTCTAGGAGTTTCTTGCATTTTAATGGCATTCAAACTAGTCTTTCTTTAAAGTCAACCTCCTCCATTTGTGACCTGGGTATGGTAATTCCCTCTTCTTTTAAATTCATTTGCTCAATCCCTCTATTTTGTTTCCAACTTGTCTTCCTCTAAGGGTTTCTTCTATTGTGGTTTCTTGGTGTCATTTTTAGAGTAGAATTTCAATGGCTAAAGGGAACTGCAACTACAATAGTAGAGGTCCCCACTAACAACCTCTCATCCAGACCCAACATGAAGCTAAATCATCCAAGGCCATATTTAACTAGTGCACTTGTAGTATAGCCTAAGAATCCATTGAAATGACTCAAGCACAGGTTCAAGTAGAATTGATTTTTTGACATTCTAGAAATTTTTGCACCATGGGATTTAGACATTGGTGCCTCTAGAACCTATGATATTTTAATCCTCTAAATTTATATTAACAAATGAAAACCATAGGGGACAAAATTATGATTTAGAGTAAGGTTAAGGAATACGATGTCAAACTTGCAATTCAAGGAAATAGAAAAGTCGAAGGTTTATGTTGAAGCACCATATGTACAATCTCTAGTACTCAGTGTTGTGTTTGTCTAAGTCAGAAACTCTAAAGAAAACTCCTCTCCACCTTAGTCTTGTTATGCATAGTCTATCTAATATTTTTTGTGCCTTTCTTACTATAGAAATTTTCTTTTGCAAATTAGATCTTCTCAATTTTGAAGTTTTTATGTTTAATTTTTGGACTAATAATTCCACTCATATTTGTGGATTAAAAACCATTTTCTTTTTCTCTTAGTCTAGCTTCACTAATAACCTATGAATAACACAAACCATGTACTTTTTAACCTTTTCCTTAACACTAACGAGTAAAATATATATTAGTAAAAAAACAATAGAGGTTAAATAGCAACCACAATTTCCTACTTCTCTCTATTTTATGGCCTTTTATTTTCCTTTTTCATCCACCAATTCACAAAACCAATGGTTCTTGGAGATTTACATGTATAATGAAAAACCCTCCAATTTTACTAAATTTAACCAAAATTACATAAATTATCTAGCTTAAGAGTGTTCTACATTGTTGTTTTTTCATCCTTTGTTTCCATAATTACGAGTGGTTTGCTCAATTCTAGTTTTCCATCTAGAAGGCTCACCAAATTTCCTAAAGACTATGAGGGGACTGAAGATGAGGAGGGTTGTCGTTCATTGAATTACATTTCTTCCAATTTATTAGGTTCTTTTGCTCCAATATTATGTCCAATTTTGACCAGATGACCATTGCCAATTGATTAGTTCACAAGTTGAGCACCATGCATGTTCCCTAGAGTTCCTAAAGCTCCTCTTCCATGCCTTCTTTTCAGCCTGCTCAACCTCTTTTACTTCCTTCTCCTACCTTCGTCCTACCACCTTCGGCCCAAAATGAACACCAAAATACCTAAATCTAAGTAACTTGAAAATCTAGTGGCTTCACCACTTTAGCCTTGACTCTATCTGGAATTATAATTAAAGAAAGACTAACACTAATATCGGTATATTGTTGTTGCACCTTACCGAAATAATTTCCCCATCGAATTGAGTAACGTACTAGAGGATAAATCTGAATTTTCACAGGTCATACATTTCACCCCAATTCCTTCCACGATTCTCATTTAATTATTTATATCATCATAATGCCTTTAAATTCTTATTTCCCATGAATAAATTAGTTCGCTTTTGCATTGATCTGCCAAGAATACTACCCAATTCCCTTCATACTAGCTAGGGGTGGTGGCATACTTGGTATATTTATGGATGCAGTTAAATGAGCCCACTCACCATACCACTTTGTACTTCTAATACTTCATACTTCCACCACTTCTTCACGCAAACGTTCTTCACCATGTATCCTTTCTTCACCTAAGGCTTTATTCCTTTCCATGGGTCCCTTTCGGCTTAGACTTTAGTTTTGGTTGGTCATCAAGGAACAATAACCCTCACATCTCTTATCCTTGGTTCCATATTGACTTGATTCTTGTTTCTAATGTGTCCCCATAGACCCAGTTAAAGGTTAAAGATTCCATCAATCCACAATGTTCCATAACTTCTAGTTGTTGCTTGATTTGAAAATTTGTCTGCTTTTGAATTTAGATCTATGAGAACATGGAAGGCTTTCGAGAATGAATATAGTCATTTGATAATGCTTTTATGAAATAAAGGAGTCTCATGGTTCCAGATCGACTTGATTCTTGGTTCTAATGAGTCCTTGTTGAACCATTTAGAGGTTCTACAGATTCCATCAATCTACAATGTTCCATAACTTCTATTTGTTGCTGGATTTGACAGTTTGTCTACTTTTGAATTTAGATCTATGAGAACATGGAAGGATTTAGAGAGTTAAATTAGGCATTTGATAATCTTTTTATGACTTAAAGGAGTCTCAAATTTGTCGGTTTTGTTGTCAAGCTCTATGCCTAATAATATTATTAAAGTTTCTTATTATGATTATTTTGTTGATAGAAAGACTTTAGACCAATTTTAATTGTTGAATGCTTGACCTAGACTCCACAAATACAATTTTCTCACTTGTCCTTCTTCGCAAAGATTACCTCTCCTTTACTTACCATCCCTAACTTTTTAGTTAATAATTTTTGTTAATCAAAAATATTAATTAACTAAGATATATATATATATATATATATATATATATCAAATAACAAATATACACAACTAGCTTAAATGAGGCATTCTAACTTGTGATGGCTAGGACTTAGTTCCTGAGAGTTCTCAGGTTAAAGCCCTCCCGAATGAGCAATGTAATTCTATGTAAATTATTGTGTCAACCTACATGTAAATATTGTGTCAACCTACCAAAAAAACTAATATATTGTCTACTCTAAATGTAATGGATAATTCAACTAACAAAGTGAATATGTGAAAAAGTTGAGTAAACAATTTTGTTTCGAAAGTATTGGATTATTTAAAGATATTTTAATTTTAAAAAGATTGATATAATATAATTGATTAGTTATTAAAAAAAAATTATTAATAGAATTTAAATTTCTTTATTTAGTTTTAAAATAATGAATAATTAAAATTATTTTTGAAATTATTGTGTAATATATGAAATCTATTTAAGATGATGAAGTTAAATTCTACTTAGACAACTTTTATATACGTATATATATATATATATATATTATATAATTTTATTCTTATAATTATTATTTAAAAATAATTAATATATAAGTTAAACATTTATATATTTAAAAAAATATATGGAACAAGGTTCTTAACTATAGAGATTCTTAATATGTAAACAGGCTTTCTCACAATACCATGGGTTAATATCATGGCTCATCAATACGACATGCCCAAAAAATTGTATCTCACTTGTTACACAGTAAGGCATTCCCCTCTGAGAAGAACTTCCCTCCCACCCACCTGTCATCACTCTTTGCCTTTGAATTATATGTTAAACGATTGAAGGATTTTCAACCATTCAATCATTCCAAGTGAAGGTAGTTGGAGGAACGGTCTCAAGATTTAGGCATATGGTTTTTTATTAAAACTTTCCTTTCCATCTTGAACAAATAGAGAGTTGAGGTTCTTGAAGAAAAACTTTTCTTTAAGAAATTCAAGCCTTCATAGGTGTTTTTCTCGTAGGTTTAATTTATTTTTGGTTGCCTTCATTGAACAATAAACCTGCCAAAGGCACAAGAAGAGTTTTTCTCTTCTTTGGTGCAAATTTGTTTCTTGAAATTCAAATGTGTTGTCTTTTTGTTGCTGAAAACAACATACTTTTACTATTTTTTAAAAAGAACACAAAATATGCAGTCAATTTTGTTAAATGTAGCATATTGTGGTCCATCTACAACCAAACCAACATTTCATTTTCTTTATAAAAGGTTGTTGATTCTTTCACTACCTCGATATTTTAAAGAAAAAATTACAATATATTTTCATGGAAAATGGCCTCAGTTCTGCCATTTTTTGGACAAATGGAAATGATCCACTCATCTTCAGTCTTTTTGAAACTCATGGCTCCAATAACTGCATTTACCATCAATGGAAAGCCTTTGCAATTCGATGAAATTTCTCTGGCTCTATCTTTCATATATCATTCTCAGTTACAATTTTATTTTCAAAAGCTCATTTTCTAAATAATTCCCAGGCTTCATATGAGGATGAATTGTCATTTACTCCTTTGTAAAATATTTTTATATTTATTTCTAAGAACATGACACATGATTTGAGATTTTAGGTATTGTGTAGGTGGTCTATCATAACGGCCTAGTTTATAGGGAGAACTGATAATGATATCAAAAACTACTGGAACACAAGACTAAAGAAAAAATTGGTGTGGAAAGGAAATCACCATTAAATCAGTTTACTTGCCTTAGCAAAACAACAAAGTTAGGACTTGCAAAGCTATGGTCCTTTTTCTTGGCTTGTAGAAGAAGCATTGTTCTATTTTTTCAATAAACAGGTGCCTTGTCAATCATACTCTAGTTCATTGGCGAGTTACAAATCTCAGAGTATAAATTCATTCATCAGGGTTTCCATATTTTTCATGGTTTGCTCCATGTCCCCACCTGAATGGTATGAGGCCATGTAAGTTATCTGTAAGTCCCACGCAATTTTGAAGAAATGGTTACCCAACAATCATAGTTACTGCACCACACACCAGAGATTAAATTTGGGACATTTTATGAACTTCAGGAAGTGAAATTTATTTTATTGTGCTTATTTCATCTCCCATTGTAATACCCACTCCAAGGAAATTTGGCTTTATTGCGGTTACTTGAATCTACTACTGTAATACCCCCTCCAAGTAAAGGAACAATATATATTAATCAATGACATGGTATAGGTCATTAATCACATTCTCTTATTCAAATTTCTGATGCAGGTTTCCCTGGGGATCTTGATGTCTCTCCAACCTACACTCTAAGTGGGAATTCTTTTAGGCCACCATATTTCAGGTGATGGAATTAAGGTGGATACATCTAAGGTAGAAATAATTTCTAAAATTTCAATTCCTATGTGTCAAAGAGATGTTATAAGTTTTATTGGTCTTATTGGTTATTATATAAGATTCATAAAAAACTTCATAAAAACAGCCTCTCCACTTTTCAAACTTCTTACAAAAGATTTTAAGTCTTTTTGTAATTTTCGCTGCCAGAGAGAATTTGAGTCATTGAAGCAAAAAATCACTGAAGCACCAATTTAATGGAACTTAATTCGTCTCTTCCTTTTCATATTTCAACTATTGCTTCAAATACAACTTTAGGAGTTGTGTTGAGACAAAAAGATCTAACTCCTCGTGTTATTTATTACACAAGAAAAAAATTGGCTCTTGCAAAGTTAAATTACACCGTAATGGAAAATTAGTTTTTTGTTGTTGTAGATGTCATTAACAAGTCTCAACATTATATCACTCGTTATGAAACTTTCATTTATACATATCATTATTCTATTATATATTTAATGAATAAACCAATTACTAATGGAAGGATTACAAGTTGGTTGTTATTGTTTCAGGGATTCAATATTACTATTCTTGACAGACCAAGAAAACAAAACACAGTTGTTGATTTCCTTTCTAGGATGTAGAATGATAATAATGATGTTCCTATCAAAGATAATTTTACTGACGAGTATCTTTTTGTAGTATCTATTAAAACTCATTAGTTTGTAGATATTGCTAACTATTTGGCTACAAGAAAGTTACCTCCACAATTATTAGCCAAAGAGAAGTAGAAATTTATCGAATCGAGTGCACCTTATTCTTGGATAGATGGAGAATTATATAGTAATGGACTTGACTTAATCATCTGAAGATGTGTTCGAGAAGATGAAGTACTAGAAATACAGAAAGCTTGTCATGATGAACCATGTGTAGGACACTTTGTTGACTTTATAAAGTCCTTTTGGCATATTATTGGCCTTCTCTTTTTAAAGATGCCAAGGAATATGTCAAGAGATGTGATAACTACCAAATAATGGGAAAGCTAGTTCTATCAGACGAGATGCCTCTACAACCATAAGTACTTGTAGAGCCTTTTGAAAAATAGGTTCTAGATTTCGTTGGTCCAATCAATCCTCCATCTAAACAGAAAAGGTATAAACTCATTTGTACATATTATGTTACAAAATGGGTAGAAGCTCAACCACTTCCTTTTGTAACTGAAAATGTTGTAGTTACATTTCCTTTTTAGCATATTTTCACCCATTTTGGTGTCCCAAGGGAAATTGTGACACATCAAGGTACTCAATTCACATCCAAGTTGGTGCAGAAAATAATGGAGCAATACAAAATCAAACATCGGAGGTATACTCCATATTATCCACAAGCCAATGGGAAAATGGAATACCACTAATAAAGTACTTGAAGCAATTCTATCTAACACTGTGCATTTGCATAGAAGAGATTGAGCAAAAAGGCTTTTAGAGGCAGTATGGGCGTCTCGTACCACACAGAGAAATACAGCTGGACATACTCCCTATGAGCTTGTCTATGGGAAGCAAGTTTTTCTTCCAACTGAATTCAAAGTGGAGACCTTTAAAATAATAGAAAAATTGGGCCTTGATTTATCTCAAGGTAAAAAAAAGGTTAGCACAATTGAATGTGCTAGATGAGATTAAATAAGATGATATCCGTAGAACCAACATAGTTCAGTAGAAAAGATCAAGATGGCTTGACAAATTAATCAAAACTAAAAGGTTCAATCAGGTGATTGGGCTCTTCTTTTTCACTCTATTTTCAAATATTTAAGAGAAGGTTTCAAAGTGACTGGCTTGGTCCTTATGAAATAGATACTATCTTTTGACAATGGAGCAGTTAGAATCAAAACCATTGAGGAAGAAAAATTTACCTTCCTTGGTAATGGTCATAGATTAAGGTTATATCATAAACCATTAACAAGAGAAGAATTTGTCAAATATTTGCAAAATAATTCTGATTTCAAATTGGTTGGGAAAGGAGATTCTTCTCGTCATCCTCCAACCCAATTGTAATTTCTTTTTCTCAAATTTATAGAAAGAAAAGAAAAAAGAAGGAAAATATAAAATAATAAGTATATATATATGAAAACAAACAGTGTTGGCATGTCTATGCCTCTTACACCTCTTACACCTCTCTAAGGTAGCTCCTAAGAAATTCTGGAGGCAGATTCTAACTAGGAAAGCAAAAGATAATGAGAAAATTGCTTTACATGACTGTAATTCCTATCTTAAAAAGCTTTATGAATCTCCTAATGTCGTGGATAACTTTGAAACCCTGGTCACAACGAAATAAGATTTCTCATTAGAAGACATTGATTTTGGGGTTAAAGGCGTGACAAATGGGAAAGCTAAGGACATTGAAGGTTACCAGGCAGAAATCTTAAAAATTAGAGGTCAAGTCCTCATCCCCCACATCCACGAGATTTTCAATCAAGCGGTCAAGTAAGGGTTCCCTAAACCATGGACTCAGAGCCTCATTATCCATATTTTTAAAAGTGGGGATACAAATAACCCCTCTAATTATCAGACAATTATGATCAACCCTCTCTTAGCCAAGTTATATGGTATTATTTTGGAAAAGAAGTTGAGAATCTGGCTTGAAAGTGAAGGTAAGCGGGCTAAAGGCCAAGAGGGTTTTAGAAGGCAGCATTCAACAACAGACGACCGCATCACGCTTAGGATCATTTTTGGAGGAATGCCGCAATGATAAATACAATCTCTTTTGTTACTTTGTGGACTTTAGAAAAGCTTTCGATATGGTTCCTAGAAACAACCTATGGAATAGATTAGAAGAGCTAAAGGTTCCTTTCGATTTGAGAGCTGCCTCTATAAGCTTATACGAGAATGTAATTGGCAAGCTAAAGAGAAAGGAGGGGTGGTCAAAAGATATTAAGTGTAATATCGGAGTTAAACAAGGTTGCCCCATTTCCCCTACCCTATTTGGCATTTACATCGACAAGCTAGAAGGTTGTTTAGGGGATGCAGGTTGTGCTGGCATGATTTTAGCTGGGATAGTCATCATCCTTCTTCTCTATGTTGACGATATTGTTCTTCTCGCAAGGTGCCCATCTAATCTTGATAAGCAAATTAGACTTCTTAAGGATTTCTGCTCTACCATGGGTATGACTTTTAACACTCACAAAACAAAAATTATGATTATCAAATCCAAGAAGGACACTTATGCTAATTTTATGTATGACAATAATAACTTGGAGGAGTGTCTTCTTACAAGTACCTAGGAATTGATATTCATCACAAGATCAATTGGAACTATATGATTGAGAAAAGGATTAATGGGGGGTGGAAAGCCTATTTTGGTCTTGAAAATAATTGTAAAACGACAAACCTCGTAATGTGGGATATAAAGAAGTTCCTCTTTGAAACTTTAGTCACTTCTTTTATCTTATATGGATGTGAGGTTTGGGGTTGCAACATCTCTAGAGAATCCTAGAGAAAGATTGAGCAAATCCAAAAGAATTTTATAATGTATAACCTCAAAATTAAAAGCAATACACCATATCCTATTCTCCTTATAGAAGTTGGTCTTTCCCCTATTGAGAGCCTAGCTATGACTAGGCTTCTATTGTACAAGCACAAACTCAATAACATATGAGACCATAGACTTCCTAAGCTAGCTTTAAATTCCAGCCAAAACCACCTAAGGCTCAAAACGAGGTTTGTATAAAGACACCAAGTCCTCGTTAAACCGTTGGAAGATCGATGAGAATGTTGCATTGCGAAACATTAATAACCTTAAAAGTATTGTTACGTCTAAGTTCAAAGATAAAATGCGTTGTGAGAAAGATTTAGGGGCTAAAAGAAAATTAAGATATTATAAGGAGGTCATAAACCCCACCCTAGAAGATCAAAAGTATCTCTCTGTTTTAACTAGCTCAAAGAAGAAAATTAATATATCCAAGATTAGAACAAACTCTCAAGAGCCCCATAGTGAAACGAGCTGTTGGGAAGTTCCTAAAACACCATGGATGGAAATGATCTGCCATCTCTGTGAGAATATGAACATCGAAGATGAAAATCACTTCCTCTTAGAGTGCCCCGTGTACAACCGCATTAGATGTCAGTTTCATAATCTTCATTACAATATTGACCTTCCTAGCCTTTTACAATGTCAAAATTTTAGTGAACTTGGGAGGCTTCTCTCCAAACTTTTTGAGCATAGGAATAAAATCTTAAATCAAACTAAATAATTCGTTTCTTTAGGTCTGATAGACCAACGTTTGGTGTCAGTGGACGTTAACCATCATCATCATCATCATCATAGAAAATAGTAGCTGAAAACCAATAATTCTTGGCGGTTTAGATTTTCACAATCCTTTTCTCTTTCTCATTTTCTTGTTATCCCTTTTTTTCTAATAGATTTTTAGGTCTAAAGTAACACTTTTGAGGCCTAGTTTTCTTCAAGGAGAAGAAACAATAAGATTACATTCCAATAACAACAAAAAAATTCTTTAAAAAAAATAACAACTACTAAATCAATGATATTCTGCACCCAACCTTAAATTTTGTAGTTGATATCAAATTCTACAGCCATATCAATCTACATAGAAAGAAGCTTCCAAAATTTCCAACGGAGGAAAATATATCAACTTTGAAAGAGGTATGCGCTACGGTATGTAACTACGATGTTGGATTATTTTCATCTAAGTGCATTAGGTTTTTAAAATCATTGAATGATCATGATACATATAAAGATTAGGCAAATCCTAGAACTTATAACACCCCCCTACCACTATATCTTTATAATCATACACATTACAACCATGTATATCTCGAGCTGTCACATCAAAATATCTCCAAAATCAGATAAATTCTAATGATCCTATAAAACTAGATCTAAGGGTTGTGGCAATCATTAACACAAAAGGAGAGTTTATTTATGAATTAGACAACGCCACAAGAAAACTATTTCACCCTCACTTTACATCCTCAAACTACCTAGTCTTATGACCATATTTCCATTTGCCTTCGCCACCCTTGTCAAAAAGACACACTCTAGGATCAAAACTCCTTCTGTACCATGTGTGTACTAGTTAAAAAAAGGCCCAATGGAGTGAAATTCCTTTAGGCATATTCTCGGGTCAGGGATCAGCTGCAACAGATGGGTTGGCTCAGTTTCTTTGAGAAATTCGATGGGAGCGAAATAGAAGTTAAAACATATTTTTCACGGGCATTTGATGGAGTAGAGGGAGAAATTGATGACATTAAGCTCATACTTACATAGTCCATAGTGGCAGAAGCAACATAATTACCCAGGAACAGAGAAAGCTGGTTTAGAAATAGGATAATTAAGAAAAAAGAGTGGTTAGTTTTCCTCCAAGACCCAAGTATGGATACTTCCATTTACAAAAAGGGGATACTAGTGACTACATTGAAAACTAAGTGGGGGAATTTGTTGCTAGTCATTCAAAAAAATTTAACTTGTGAAGGGAGATATGTTACCATTTTTTCTACCATGTTCATCTCTTAGTGCATTTCATTCATGGGAATGAATTATATTTACAATACTTCCTACTCTATAGTATCAAGAAAATTCCCTCTAGTGTACAACGAGAGTCGAAAACCCTCGATAGTTCCCTTATCACCATGGATTAATTAAAATTCTCATTGAACCATTGTAGTTGAGAGCCAAGGGAGACAATTGTCAAAGATTTTTGGTTCGAAATCATTTTATAGAAGTACAAGAGGAAGAAATGGTTACAAAAACTAGAAGAAGTTGGTGCAAAATAGCCTCAAAGCCTAACTTTGAACCCATTAATGAAGAAGAGGGCCTGAGTATTGATGAGGAAGAACAAATGGAAATATCATGGGAGGTACTAGAAGGTGATACTCCTCTTTGTCAATTCCTAGAAAATATTAAATAGAAAAATGGAAAAGAAGATGTCAGAAGGAAGAATCCAACAAAAGTGTTAAGGAGTCTGAAGAAAAAGCATCCAAAAGACAAAGGAGTCAAAAGTGAAATTGAGAAGGAGAAAACACATTTCTAAGCGCTTAAGTATACAATCACCAGAGATAGTTGACCTCGAGAAGGAAGATCATAGCATGAGTAAATAAGCCAGAGCATCACCGCTTTATCAAACTCCAAATCCAACTAGGAAGACACTTGAAATCGACCTAGTCCAACAACAAATTTATGATTATGTGGAGCCATTTGAGAAAAGAGCACAGCAAAAGGTAAATTCCCCTCTTCAACATGAATATGAAGACGCGTTCAATGAATAAGTTCCTTTGATTGATGATATTCCTCAAAGAGAATATAAGTTAGAAGGTCTTGTAAAACAAGATATTTATGAGTTAGAAGTATTGAACAAGTATCTCAAACACGAGCATGAGGAAATAAAAGTATAGAATGAGATCCTAATAACTCATAAAAATAACACTATTGCATTTGTGCCACTGGTATAACAAGAACAAGAAACTCAAGGCTAACAATAGGTTCCTTAGAAACAAAGTCAGAGGATTACAACACAAGATTTTAATGAAGAAACAAAGGGTAGCATTCAACATTAAAAAGAAAAATGAGGGCACTAGCTTGGATGTCTTGATCCAAGCTTCATAGATAGTATAGTGAATGATGGATTGAGAAATTTTTGAACTTTTGATGCATGAGGACATGCAAAGCCCTTGATGTGGGGCAATGTTGAAGTCCAAAATTGTTTTTTTTTACAACCCTTTTTTTCCTTTCCATCCTTTTCATAATAGTTTGCTACATTTCCAAGATTGAAAGGTCACCTCAGTTATGCTCAAACATCATAAAATGTATCAATCATTCATGGTTTATATTTATTGTTTCTTTATGAAATTTAATCAAAACATTCTTATAGTTACCGAGTTGTACTCATTCTACAACTAACTAAAGATTTTGCATCTACATCCATGGTTAGACAGATTTTGATGCATTGTAGATGGAACAATGGACACGGGTAGATGGAAAATGATCGACACATGGATATCCACCTATCATAGTGATCTGGAAAGTCACCCGCTTCAAAAGATATATTGGTGAAACTAGAAGACAACTTGAGTTATAACACTTCAATGATTTTCTGTTTCAGTAGCAAATCATGAGAAAAAAAACTCCAATTTTGATTTCATTTCTTAGTTGTCAAAGTAGAAGCTTGCTTCTCGGCTTATGACTCTTAAGACAATTTTTTAATAAAGGATTATAAAAAGATCTAAGGCAGAGTAATATAAATTTTTACTCTTGTTAAACTTGCAATAATTTGTTTTTAAAGACTTCAACATTTAATACAAATACTTTATTCCTTTGGGGATCAATGCATGGCTAAATAGTTTAATATTCAATTTCATGTTTGCACTCAACAAGAGGCCCAAGGCCTCCTTAGAGAGCAGGCCCTTGGAGAGCTGTAGGATTAATATTAATTTAGTTTTTGGTTATGTTAAATTTTCCTAAACAATATCTTCTCCATCACAATTAATGTTTTGTTAGTGTTTGAATTGTTGTTAGTGTTTGAATTGGTATTTCGTTCATTAGTTTATAACTTAAATTTTTGAACAGGCTGAACGCTCATAAAAAGACAAAAACATTTCCTTATAACAAGTTGGTTCATTCAATTATTTTGATTTTGATTTAATGAGTAATGGACACAACAATTTTGAATCATAAGTGCACACATCAGTAATCCTTCTTAGTTACATCTTAGCTTGTTTCAATCAGTTTATATTTAGTTTTATGTTGAGTAGAAAATAATTTCAATTTGTAAAACATTTAGAACATTTCAATTTTTTGCAAGTAGAATTAGAATTTCAATTCTGCCATTAGAATAGATTTTTCAATTCAATTCAAGTAGAATATTTTTCAATTCTTGCCACCATAGATTAAACTTAAATTATGTTCTAGTAGAATACTTTTTAATTCTTTTTGCAATAGATTCAATTTTGATTCAGTGTGATAAGCTAGAATTGATTTTACTTTGAAGTTTGATTTGATTTTAACAGAGTAATTTTGACGGAAAGAACACGTGGGTAGAAGTGTTTTGAGTTAATTTAATCCTATTTATATTTGGTTCAATTTCATATTTTAAAATAAAAAATAGAACTCCTAGCATATATTGTGCACATGCAAGATGGTTCTACTTGCTCCTTTGTTTTTACAACTTTTCACTTTTACAGAGGATTGATGAATATGGTCATGATTCCTTCTTTTTCTATGTTCTTATTATCATTTTTTTTTTCCTTTAAATTTTAATAATAAAAAAAATGAATAAAAAAAAAATTATTAACAAATAGGAAATAATATGCATTTTAAAATTTTTTTTTTAAATAAAAAAAACCATTATGATTAGAGAACTTAAAAAACATGAAAAACCAAATTAAATTTTCTTTCAAAAGATATTCTAAATTTTCAATTTTTTTTATTAATGGTAGTTCAATTGATTTATATTTTAGCTTTTATGGTAACATACAATATTTAATTAATGCAATTTTTAGTGTTTTCAAAATATATTTTTAAACGTAATGAATTTAACCATTTTTAAAACCTTTAAAATATTCCAATTAGACAAACTACACAACTTAAATTTGCAAATTTAACAAATTTCTAATAAAATTAACAACATGTTTAAAAAAAATAACAAAACAAAAAAAAATTAGAATATTACATACTTTATGAATATTTAGAACTAGGAAATTCATATAAAGTAAATAGTTGAGAAATAAAGATGAACACCTATTTCATCATACACCTATTTCATCATACCTTTCACATTGCCAAAATTGAAAGAAAAAAAATATAAAAATTAATATTAAATTATAACTTTAGATTTTAAAAATGTCTTAGAGTGCCTATGGGGGGCTTTGGATTGGAGGGGTGAATGGGGCATTGTTAAGGCAATCTGTCTGTAGATATGTAGCTGCATGGTCTTATACCTACCAATAAAAAATGTTATTAGAGTTTTTAGGAATTGGGTAAAAAAAATTTGTGTTAGATACTATTATTCTTGTGTTGGTTAAAATGAATTCATTGCGAAAACCTTTGGAGAGACCAATCAAAACACCAATCAAAATTGAAATTTTGCTTATGTTGACCAAATAAAAAATTTTAAAAATCTAAAAACATAATTATAGAAAATTTTTAAATAAAATCCATTCATAAAAAAATCAAACATCTTGACTCATATTAAATCAGTATTTAAAATAAATCTATGCGGATTTTATTCTTAAAAAACTTTCTTCAAACAACACTATACACTATTGGCAACACTATTGGCAGTGGTTCCAGCGACACTATTTGCAATGATTCCAACAGTGCACTATTTTTTTTTAATCGGGTATGTCCCCGAAAGAAATGATTAAAAAATAGAAGAGCACGGTTGCGATCATAATACATCGTTCTCAATCCTAAAGATTACCGATAACACTGATGTTATTACTTACAAAATTTGGTGTAGCTTTTTGTCCAACTGTGACATTTGCCAAGCACAGAAAGTTAAATTTATTTGCAGACTCAAGATAAAACCATAAATGACTGGCCCAACTAGTCCAATTCAAGGTTTCACAGTGTCCAGTCTGATCCTAAATCCTGTTGTAGTGTGAGAATTCATTATGGAATTAAAATCTAGATTGCAGATTTTGGAATAATATAAAAATCTAATCAACAGTAGCGAAGACCATTATTGTTCTGGTCCATAGATTTCTTAAATATTCTCCAACAAATCTCTCAAATATTCCAGAATCTGCAACCACATTAAATTCAGGTCGAACAAAGAGCATTTTCACATTTTCAGGCCATCTTATTCATGACATCTCATACATTTCTGATTTTCTGAGACTCTGAGTCAATTCAAACATGGTCAAAATCTCCTGGAGCATTGTGGAACGATAAGAAGAACCTTAATGCAAAAAGGACCACGAGGAAAACCACAAGTTTCATAAGGGTGCATTTTGAACGATTTGAAGGCAGTGCATGGTATTAACAAGTGAGTTTGAAATTGGAAAAGAAGAATTTGGAGCAAATCATTAGAAAGAAGATTTCAATTTCGATTTCCTTTTTTAGTTGTGAAAGTAGAAACTTGCCTCTCGACTTCTGACTCTTGAGACAGTTGTTTAATAAAAGATTATAAAAAGCTTGAAGGCAATGTAATATAAAGTGTTATTCTCGTTAAATTTGCAATCATTTGTTGTTGAAGACTTCTGCATTTAATACAAATTCTCAATTCCTTTGGGGATCAATGTATGGCTAAATAGTTTGATACTCAATTTCATGTTTAAAAAGCTCAAAGGTAAAGTAATATAAATTCTTACTTTTGTTAAATTTGCAATCATTTGTTGTTGAAGACTTCGGTATTTAATACAATACTTTATTCTTTTGAGATCAATGTATGGCTAAATAATTTGGTATTCAATTTTATGTGTATTCAACAAGAGGGCATGAATAAGAGGGCATGAAATAGCTGTTTAAATGCATAAATGAATTTGACAATTTTTTAAATCTTTAAAATATACTAATTATACAAACTACACCATTGAAATTTGTAAATTTAGTAAATCTCTAATAAAATTGACAAAATGTTTTAAAAAATAACAAAACAAAAAATTAGAATTTTACATACTTTATGAATGTTTAGAACTAAGGAAGTCATATAAAGTAAATAGTTGAGAAATATAGATAGTGTCAGAACACCTATCTCATCATACCTCTCACATTGGCAAAATAGAAAAGAAAAAAAATCATAAAAATTAATTAAATTATAACTCTTTTTTAAAATAATGTTTTAGATTTTTTTGGGAATTGGGATAACAATTGTGTAGACTCGCTATTATTTCTTGTGTTGTTTAAAAATAATTTAGTACCAAAACCTTTGGAGACTTGATTCCTAGAGTATTTACAATTAAATTTGATAAATTTTCGTACTAATTTTAAATAGAATTGGAATTAGAGAATATATTAAAAACAATTCTAAAATATATAACACAAAAAACTAAACATTATTTTAAAATTTTATATTAATTTTTTTTAATCGATATTTAAATAACATAAATTAACATGAATATTTAAAATTTTTAATTGAGCAGAGAACTAATTTCTACAGACCAATTATAATGTTGGGTAATGTCTTCACCTCTAATTTGAATTTTGCTTATGTTAACAAAATTTAAAAAAATTAAAATCTAAAAAAAAATTATACAATCTTTTTAAATAATATCCCCTCAACTAAAAATTTAACTTGGAAAAATCCAATATCTTGATTCATATTTAAAATAAGTTTTATAATTTTTATTCAAAAAAAAAATATCCACTGTGATCGAGCCATCAAGCAACACTATTTGCAGTGGTTGCAGCAACACTATCTGCAATGATTCCACCAGTGCACTACTATTTTTTATCGGGTAGAGATGTCCCCAAAAGATATGTTTTGAAAAATAGAAGACCACGCTTGCGACCGAGAATGGGCACAATATGCCCAGCACCATAAAAAGTTGTAAATTTCAGGCCCTCACAGTCTTGAGAGTCCATCCTGCCACCTACATAAATCAATACAATATTCCCACGCTCATATGCTTCCTGAGAAATTTCATGATAAACAGAAATCATTGAAATGCATTGAAGCAGATTCTTACCAAGGTTGCCAAGAGCTTTTGGCAGGAAGTCCAAGTTCATTTATACAATTTACAGAAATTCATATCATATATTCAACATTTTATTTTGCAACTCCAGTGAAACTCATGTAAGCGATATGTTTATACCTGTAAACCCATATACGAAGGCCCGCTCTTATGAATTTTCGGTATATGGGCAGCACAGAGAATAAGGCATCCTTCCAGTTGTTAAAGATGATATTACTGCAGAATTTCAAGTGTCATTAACCATTTCCATTATCCAACTGTAACATATCAATCTCTAAGCTTACTTATCTCTTACTTGCATGGAACCCATTTTGTAAGATGTCCACCACTTGTGGCATGGAGTGCTCTTTGAACATCCGGTTTGTTATAATAAATGATTGCATAGTTATCAAGACAGGGATCATATGATCCTGTCATTAATTTTCTTCTCGACTGCAAAAGGAAATTAAACAAAACATTTATATTAATCACAATATTAATCTAAAAAAAATATTTGTTTTAACTGTAAAAATACGAAACTAAATATTCATTGAGATCAGGGACTTATTTTACATCCCACTATAATATGTAATCAGGTTAGTCTATCATCAAATTTGGCCAAAATTAAAAAATTAAA
>APFE030365681.1:28420-89334 GCA_000404065.3 Pinus taeda | reverse complement strand
TAATTAATATATCTAAGTTAAACATTTATATATTTTAAAAAACATGGAACAAGTTTCTTAACTATGGAGATTCTTAATCTGTAAATAGGCTTTCTCACAATACTATGGGCTAATATCATGGATCATCAATATGACATGCCCAAAAAATTGTATCACTTGTTACACAGTAAGGCATTCCCCTTTGAGAAGAACTTCCCTCCCACCAACCTGTCATCACTTTTTGCCTTTGGATTATATGTGAAACGATTGGAGGATGTTCAGCCATTCAGTCATCCCAAGTGAAGGTAGTTGGAAGGAACGGTCTCAAGATTTAGGTAGATGGTTTTTTATTAAAACATTCCCTTCCATATTGAATGAATAGAGAGTTGACGTTCTTGAAGCAAAAGTTTTCTTTAAGAAATTCAAGCCTTCATAGGTGTTTTTCTCGTAGGTTTAATTCATTTTATGTTGCCTTCATTGAACAATAAACATGCCAAAGGCACAAGAAGAGTTTTTCACTTCTTTGATTCAAATTTGTTTCTTGAAATTCAAATGTGTTGTCTTTTTGTTGCTGAAAACAACATACTTGTACTATTTTCTAAAAAGAACGCAAAATCTACAGTCAATTTTGTTAGATGTAGCATATTGTGGTCCATCTACAACAAAACCAACATTTCATTTTCTTTATAAAAGTTTGTTGATTCTTTTAGTGCCTCGATATTTTAAAGAAAAAATTACGATATATTTTCATGGAAAATGGCCTCAGTTCTACCATTTATTGGACGAATGGAGATGTTCAACTCATATTCAGTGTTTTTTGAAACTCATGGCTCCAACAACTGCATTTATCACCAGCGGAAAGCCTTTGTAATTCGATGAAATTTCTCTAGATCTATCTTTCATAATATCATTCTCAGTTTCAAATTTATTTTCGAAAGCTCATTTTCCAAATAATTCTGAGGCTTCATATTAGGACGAATTTTCATTTACTCCTTTGTAAAATATTTTTATAGTTATTTCTAGGAACATGCCACATGATTTGAGACTTTAGGTATTGTGTAGGTGGTCTATCATTATGGCCTAGTTTATAGGGAAAACTAATAAAGATATCAAAAACTACTGGAACACAAGGCTGATGAGCCCTAGAAATGGGTAACTATATGGGCTCATTTTCCTATTATTCTTATTTAATCGACCATTCTCCATAGTTTTATGCATGCTTTTAGATATATTTATGTTAATTGAGTGAATGGGGATAGGTATTTTACCACGAAGTCTAATATGTGCTTATTGTAGATTTTTGGACATTTTTGGACCAAGATCAGGCATTTATGAGCAGATTAGCAGTCAAATTCGAAGAAAAAAGGCTGAGAATTTATAGGAGACCTGTCTCCTGCACTAAATGACCCCTTCCTCAAGTTCTCCACCAATAGCTCGAAGTTCAACAGCCCATCGAAGATGATTTCAAGGGGCAGCTGAGCAGGTCTAGTGAAGTGGTTGTTATCTGCAAGTTTTGGCAGTCGAGTTCATAAAGTTTAGGAGGACTGTTGGGGTCCTCAAATTGTATAAATAAGAAGGCCTCATGCCTCAGTAGGTTAGCTATTGAATAGTTTATTTTCGCACTTTAGTGCAGCTCTGCATTCAGTTCATTTTCGAGCTCTTTCTGTAAACAATTTTGTGACATGACTATTGTTTTTTTATCAATGAAGATGAATTCAACCTTGAACTAGAACTAATATTTCTAAGGGGGCTATAGCTCTTGGGGTTGGGCTCAAACCAAGTGCCCAATACCTCCTTCTTGTATTTTTTATGTGTTTTTCTTGCATTCTTGAAATAGTTTCTGTTATTTAGATTAAATTTTGCTTTATTACTTAGGTTGTTTTTGATGATTAGAATAGTTGTTCTTGCTTCAGGTTGATTAGTTAGTTTGTTGTAATAATAGAAAAGATCCACAAAAAGGCTACCAAGTAGGCTTTGAGCTCCTTTCTCCCTCCTTGGGAGCATGAATTGAGACCAAAGTACTGTTGCTACCACCAAAACACTGTTTTTTCTTTCCAATGCAATTGCTAGTGTTAGATTTCGAGTTGGAAAAGTTGATATTTGTTGCGTTTTCATGCTTAGATCTATTCTTACTTAGTTTCCATAGTTTTCTTGCATAACTTCTTGTCCACCAAGTTCTGTTCAGCACTTTTCTGTTTTCTAGGTCAGAATTAGGTCAAAAATAAGTAAAACTTTGTTTTCATAGTTTTTGCTTGGGTCAGTTTTGAAAAGAAGTGTGCAGAGCACCTGTAAGACACTCCAGTCTATCCTTCCTCCATCATACAACTTGCTCCAGTCTCTTTCTCAAGGTTTTCTTCACTCATTCGCCACATTTTCTCAAACAACCCTAATTTCTACCTTTTTGTGCAAAATCGCTTCCTTCACCTTTGAACAACTCCAACCATCTTCTTCACTCCTGAGCTTCATTTACAAGGTCCTAGACCCCTTAACATCTCTATCCATCCTTCATTTCCACTTTCCCACCATTTTTCCTTCTCCAAACCTTCAAATATCACTTTCAGCCTGCTCCTGTAGAACTTCCTATAAATCCCTTGTAGACTTCCTGTAGAAGTTCATGCGAGCAATTTTTCGAGATCTGATCAGCATGGAATTCTCCAGAAGGATGCTAGGGACTCCTTAGGTCATCTCCACACCTTCCCCATCATTTGCAATAGCCAAATTCATCTCCTTTCCCCACCAAACATCTGCACAGTCAAATAAGTAAAACACAACCATAATAATTCTGCATAAAATTGCTCAAAAGTACAAAAAGATGGTTATTCCACATTTTCCTTCAGAAGTAGCTTAAGTACATGCATTTTATCTTGACATTAGTCCATGGCATCCATTTCAGTAGTTTCACCTCTTTTTCTTGCAAAGGTAGGGTTAATGGGTAAAACTAGGGTTTGCATTTTCTTTCAGCTTTCATCTTCTTTCTGGAAGTAGAATAACCTCTTTTGAGTTACCTTTCTTTTATCACAATTAAAAGCTTCTTCTGAGAACTCATATAAGTTGGCTTCAGCTCCTAGTGAACTTGTGCCAGCTGATCAAGTGACAGCCTGTAGTAAGAGCTAGTACTTGTGCATACAGCACCGTCGTTTCCAAGTTTGTTACAAACTACTGGGTTGATAAAAGTAAATAAGGGAGTCCCAGGAGTTGCAACATCATTGCTGCAATACTGAAGCCCACCATATTTTTGGCCGCAGTTGCCGGGGAAGCATCAGAGTATTTGTGTTCACTGTTTTTCTTCTATTTTCTACTGCAACATTTTGCTAAGTAATTTATTTCCGCAAAAATAGATTAGACATTTCCTGCTTTCATTTCATTTCAGCAAGCATAGACTAGACATTTCCTTCTTTCACTTCAATTTTGAAATTTCGATTCTGCAAGCATATCTTAGCATTTCAATTCTGCAAGCATAGATTAGCATTTCAATTCTGCAATTTCATTTCAGCAACATAGATTAGTCATTTCCTGCTTTTATTTGGATTCTGCAATTTTCATTTTAGTAAGGTTTATTGTAGTTAGTTGCAATTTGTTGTTCAGTCAATTTGATTTTTGCAAGTACAAGCAGAAAAAGAACTACAAAAATCCTAAAAAAAAGATTCTCTTTCATGCCTCGTAGGAACAAAGACAATTCAGGAAAATTCCTACCCAACACCCCCAACACATTGCTAGGTCACCCTTCTCTCTTCTTTGGTGGGAGTCATCCAGAAGAACCTATAGGTGAACCTCCAGAGAAATACGAAGATCTTATAACAGAAGAAGAGCAAGAAAACATTCATCCTGAGACCATGGCTGAACAAAGAAACGGTATAGGAAATGAGGAGAGAATAGAAGGCACCTTTCCCATCCGAGAGACCAATGGGGACACAAAGATGAAAAACATAAATCCACTAAGCCTTACCTCACTTCCATGGATTGACCACTGAAGACCCTGATACCTTTTTGTTTGAGTTTGTTGTCCTTTGTCGAACCTATGACTATGGAGAAGATGAACAAAAGTTGAAACTCTTTCCCTCTACCCTCAAGGATGTAGCACTCCACTGGTTCACGGGGTTACGTGGAAACAATAACACAACTTGGGCTCAGATGTAGCAAGCCTTTAACAACAAATAGCAAGATTACTATAGCTCAGAGTAAACAAAGGGAGAAATCTTTCGGATGACCATGGGAAGTGATGAATCTTTAGAAGCTATGAAGAGAGGTTCCAACTCAGTTATAAAAGGGCTAGGTGCACACTTGACCTCGCATCTCTGAAGCTGGTTCTGCTCTGAGGAGTCCCTGAAGACCTTCTAGATACCCTCCATTTGCTGGCTAGGAGAGACATCTACCAGCTGCCCTATGATGACATAAAGACTGTGTTTAGAAACCATTCTAGGGTAGCTAGAAAAAGAGGTAGGGGAAGTAAACTTGTAGCCATTGCCCCCTTATCTAGAAACGAGTTTGCAAATCAGATGGAAGACATTAAAAGTGAGATGAGATAGACCATTGCCATGTAAATGGGAACCTTGTGAATCCAAAAGAAGCAAGAGGAAGTTGAGAGGGCTTTGGCCATCTTTTGTGCCACATGCACTAGAAAGCATCCCAGGAACGAGTGTCCACTGCACTCCATAGAGGTGTGTTTTGTCTGTGAGGCAGACCACCCTACAAATCAGTTCCCATCCTTATGCGGATTTAAAGCAATGTACCAAAGGGCTGAAGGAGCCACTGAACCACTCTACTTCATGAACCAAAGGAGGCCACATGGACCCAGACCTTACTAGCAGGGAATGTAAGGGACATCCCAGACTTATTACAACCCTAATCAATGCACTCACATACCTTCTTGGGGTCCCCCCGCTAATCCTTCCTGGTCCACACCCCCTCCTTAGTCATATATATCTCAATACCATACTCAACCTGCTGCTCATTCGTTTCATTCTCATGTTCAACCACAACCTTAGTGGAATGCACCTTATCAGGGGTGGAGGCCCCAGTGCAACTCTCCTCCTGCTCTTTTGCCTCCACCACTTGCTCAACCACAACCATTGCCTCATTATCCTCCAAAACAACCCCAAATACCTACTCAACCAAACCCGAACACCAATAACAGATAAGCCTAGTAGGTATATATTGGAGAAACAACATGCCCTACCTGTGCTGTGGAGATTCAGGAGATTAACCTACGATCTGGGAAGGTCCTTGGTAGGCTTCAGTGTTGTAGCAATAATGCTGAAATTCCTGGGACTCCCTTCTTTACTTTTATCAACCCGGTAGTTCGTAACAAACTTGGAAGTGACGGTGATATATGCACAAGTACTAGCTCTTGGTGCAGGCTATCACTTGATTAGCATGCACAAGTCTGCTAGGAGATTAAGCCAAATTCTATGAGCTCTTAGAAGAAGTTTTTAACTTTGATGGATGAAAGCTAACTCAACAGAGGCTAATCTACTTACAGAAAGAAGCGGAAAGCTGAAAGGAAATGCAAACCCTAGTTTTACCGACTAACCCTACTGGTGCAAGAAAAGGGATGAAAGCTGCGGAAATGGATGCCATTGACTCTTGGAAAGGTAAAGTGCATGTGACTAAGCTACTTCTGAAGCGAAATCTGAAAAGGAACATCTTTTTGTATTTTGGGGTAATCCTGTAGAATTATTATGCATGTGCTTTAACTGGTTTTGATTGTGCAGAGGTTTATTGGTGAAAGGAAATGGGTAGGTGCTTGCAGGAGGTTGGGAAGGTGAGAAGAGGGCCTAAGGGGTCCCTAACACCCTTCTAGAGAGTTTCACAGTGATTGGATCTCGAAAAACGCTCACGTGAAGTTCTATAGGAAGTCTGTAGGGGTTCTACAGGATGTTCTACAGGAAGATTCGAAAGAAGATTTTGGAGGTTTGATGGTGGAAAAACGGTGCGAAAGTGGAAATGGAGGTTGGATAAGGATGTTAAGGGGTCTAGGACCTGGTGAATGAGGTAAGGAGTGATTAAGGTGATTGGATTTGTTCAACGATGGAGGGAGAAATGATGCACAAGAATGTAGAAATTAGGGCAAAGTGGGAAAATGTGCCAATGAAGGGAAGGAATATTGGATTAGGGGTTGGAGGAGGTTATGTGATGGAGAAAGGGTAGGTAGGGAGGTATCACAGGTGTTCTACACACTATTTTCCAAAATTGATCAAACAAAGACTAGGAAAACCAAAGATCTAGTATTTTGATGTAATTTGACCTAAAAAACAAAAACATGATGAACATAAGTTTATTGGCAGAAAATCATGCAAGGTAGCTATGAAAACTAAGTAAAAAAAAATTCTAAACATGCAAGTACAACTGGTATCAACTTCCCTAACTAAAAATCTAACACTAACAATTCCATGAAGAGGAAAAAACGATGTTTTTGTGGCAGCAAGTATGCCTTGGTCTCAGCTCATGGTCCCAAGGAGGGAGAGGTGAGCTCAAGGATTGCTTGATGGCCTTTTTGTAGATCTTTTATGTTACCAAAATGTCAAATCAACCTGAAGTATGAAAAGCTACTTTAATCATCAAAAACAAGATTTTAGCCTAAATAGGAGAAGTTATTCTATGAATGCAGCAAAGACACATAAAAGTACACAAAGGAGGTACTAGGCACTTGGTTTGGGCCCAACCCCAAGAGCTACAGCCTCCTAAGAAATATTAGAGTTGGTGCAAAGCTGGATTCATCTTTATTGATCAAAAAATAATAGTTACATCTCAAAAACTGTCTACAAGAAAAAGCTTGAAAATATGCTGATACAGAGCTATAGTAAAGTGCAAAAATAGACTAACAAAATGACTAACCTACTGACTAAAATATAACTACAATCTGACTAAAATATGACTAAATGAACTGAGGTCCAAAGCCTTCTTATTTATACAAGTTGAGGACCCCAACTGTCCTCCTTAACTTTAAGAACTCGGCTACCAAAACTTGCAGTTAACAGTAGTCCTACTTGACTTGCTTGGCTGTCCCTTGTGCTCTGAGTTTTTGATGGAGAATTCAAGGTAAGGGCTCATAAATTAAGGGGACACCTTCCTACAAATCCTCTCCCTTGTTCTTCCACGAATTTGGCTGCCAAGTGCTCATTAAACCTTTGATTTTGTCTCAAAATTGACCAAAAATCCGCATACAACACACATTAGACTTTTTGGCATAATGACTAACCCAATTCACTCTATTAGCATAAATATAATAAAAAACATGCAATAAACTAATGAGAATGGTGGATTAAGTTGAATTATGAGACTAAATGAGCCCATATGATTACCCATTTCCGGGGCTCATCATCACCCCCTACTAAAAGTGTTGCTCATCCTCTGAGCAACTAATTTATCTTTTCATCTTTGATGGCCCTGGTGGCCTCCATATCATCCCAAGCTTCTGATGTGGTCTACTCATGTGTGCCATAAAACTCTACCTTCTTGTCCATGTCCTTCCACTGCTCCTCCTATTCTGCTTGTTTGAATTTTTGTGCTTTTCCTGGCCTTTAAATACAGGGAGGCTTGCCTTTTTCTTTTCCCTTTTTTGTTTTGTAGGTGTGCTTAATGTGGCAAGCACAACTGCTACTTCCCTTACCAACATTGCAGGGGATTTCTCTTTCTACTGTTCTTTTCCTTCACTTCATGTAGAAATCTCTATGCCCCATGTTTCTGCTTGTGTCCTTGATATCTCAGGGTGTGTCTCTTCTTCCTTTTTTTCCCTCTTCTTTTGTCTTCTCTACCTCTGTTAGCTTTGTTTCCTCATGCTCTGTTTTGGTTTTTTTCTCATCTTGTTTAGTTTCTGCCTTCTCTGCTTTAGTCTTTTTCTTTTCTGTTCTGGGTCTTCCTTCTCATCTTCTGTTTTGATTTCCTTCTCTGTTTCAAGTTCTTCTTTCTCCATTTTGGTCTTTTCCTCTTTTTCTATTTCCTCCTCATCTTCTCCTGCCATATTTCTAAAAATCCCCCTATCATGATGTGTAGTGATTGCTGGAAATGTTCAGGTGAGGAGGGAGGAAACAAACTTTCAAAACTGAAAATAGAGAAATGGCTGAGGTTTGTCTTTCTGAAATCAGGAATTTCTCATGTTCTTCTTTTTCACAACATCAATTTGCAAATTTTTCTTCAAACTGTTTCCAACTTGAATTTTCTTTTCGGTTTTTGAGAAAAATCAATACTTTTGACAGAACAGAGAATATTTATAACATAGTGTTTTTTCTTCAGAGAGTGGATAGTTTTGCAAATTTGGTTTTTCACATGTTGGCTTCTATGGTTGCATCCCTTTTTTTAGAAGAATGTGAGAAAGAAAGAGGCATATTTTGGATGCAGAGCAGAAAAACGGAGAGACTGTGTAGAACTTAGAGAAGGGAAAAACACAAGTAGACTTTTAAGCTTCACTTTCCTTTCTTTCAACCCAATACTGTGTTTTTAATCCTCCACCTCATATAAATATATCATATGTAGAGTAGTTTCCCGAGCCTACCTCTTTTCAATTTTGAATTTTGACAAAAATCTCAAATTTTCTGGCTGCAGAACTACTCTCTGCCATTCCTATAGAAATCTTCCTGTAGACAGTGTTCCTGTAGAATGAAACTATGCTTCCTGTAGAGCTCGATAGGCGAGAGATTTAAAAAAAAAAGGCAGAAATCTGGCGGAGGATGACTGGTTAGCTGCTCTGGAAGTGGTAGATGCGTACGCCAGTTGAGAATGTTGTGAAGGCACAGTGAACACAGAGTGGTGAATGCGTTAATTGAGCTATCTTTTAACTGCTGGCATGATTCGTGGTGAGGAGATGAGGTGGTCAGATATACGTTGGCCCCATGCAGACTGTAGCGCTGTTATGAAACTGCATGTTTCTTGCCCGTAATCACTTCCATCAATTACGTTGGAGTTTAAACAACCACCACTGCCTGTTTTTAGTTTTCTTCTCGAGATGGCTGAGAACACGTGTTGATTGCACCCACTAAGCGTTGTTTGAACTAGACGAGGCACTGTTTGACTGGATGAGGGTGGCCATTTAGCTGGCCACTGATCTTGTTTAATCACAACCATCTCATTGTCCACGCAGTTCTTAAATTATTTTCGTGCAACAGAGGAACAGGTTTAGTCACATACCTGGAAGTCGAATGCATTTGTTGTGAGGTGCTATGGCATTTCCTTCTGTTGCATGCCTTTGTTTCTGTGGATTCATGCTGGTTTGGTTGCTGATACATGGCTATTTTTCTTGTGCAGGTACCCTCTGGCTGGATCTAAGCTGCAAGAGTTTGTTTCAACGTTCAAATTTGCAACCTCATGCTGTTGAAGCTAGATTTTTGCAGGACAATGACTTGTTTACTCCATAGCTCCCAAACGATAGACCAGATTGATTTGAAACTTTCTGAGCATGTTTTTATCATCATTATGCACCTCCAATAGCAAATTTGTGGTCAATGGATGCACATATTTCGAGAAAAACTGGAAATGGCTGAAGGTGACATAGGTCAATTTCTCGGAAACCGTGCACTGGAATTAGCTGAAATTGCTTGGGCAGGTTACTGTCACCCATATGCATCTCCCCATGAAACAGGTTTTGAAATGGATGCACAGATATGGAGAAAACACAAAAATGGCTGAAGGTGTTGGAGGTTGATTTCTTGGAAATCATGCACTGGAATTGGATGAAATTTGTCGGGCATGTTTCCATCATCCCTATACAACTCCCCATAAAACAATTTTTTAAATGGATACATGGTTTTCAAGTTAGGGAAAAAACAAATTTTTGCTCTATGTATTTTTGTATCAGAGCATTCTACAGTTTTTGAACAGTAAGGAAAAAACGAGCTTGGGCTGTAATGCAGACTGGGAATTGATGGGAGAGAGGTTTGAAGATTGTAGGAGGATTTATGACCCCTTTATGAAGCTTCCATGTTCGCCAAACTGTTTTTTAAAATCCATTTCTAGCTTTCTATAATTTTTACAGGAACTTCCTGTAGAAAACACAATTTTCAGAAAAAAAGCACATTGAGGTGGAAAAAATGATGGAGAAGGATGAGGGATGGAAATAGGGATGTTTACAGGGCTCATAGATAAATTCTCAACATTTAGGTCCTCTTCTGAGATCGATTTTAGCTTGTTTGTAGGTTCTATAGGAACTCCCTGTAGAAGACACAGAACTTCCCGTAGAAGGTGAAATCTCAGTCCAAATGGGACCAAATCTTGGGAAAGGGTAGTGGTCATGGAGGAATGGATTATGAGGGATGTTTGTAGCCTAGTGTTGAACTTTGTCTTTGTCTTGTGCGATCCTCCTAACCTGCAATGTCCTTCCCGCAACCTGCAATTTATTCCCCAGAAATTAGGTCTATTTTTCTTTTTCTCTTTGTTTTTCTTCTTTTTCTCTTTTTTTTGAAAAAAACTAGGGAACCTCATGGATGTTTTCACCTTAATTGCCTACCTTGGGCGCCTCCAAGGGAGGTTTTCACCCAGGGATCTTATTCTCTTTTTCTTTTCTCTTCTTTCTAACCCATTGACTGCCTCATGGAGGTTTTCAATCAATGAGCCAATCTGAGGCGCCTCTGAGGAGGTTTTCACCTTAGATTTTTATTTTCCTCTTATTTTTCATTTTTTCTTATTTTTTTCTTATTTATTTATTTATTTTCTACCCTACCCTACTTGAAAAATTTTCAAGTATAAGAATACTTCCAATAGAGCCATGTGCACATCGAGATTAGAGACAAAATGATGTGGAGGCTTGAAATGCATGCTTTGACAGCTATCCAGATTTTAGAGACCAATTGATTTGACTTTGAAGGAATCAAGTATAGCTAAGGAAGAGAGTACTACTGCAACTTAGTGACCATATGGAACCATATCTCAATATAGCCCTGATATCCTTGGTCCTTTTGCTGATCTGGATCATTCTTCATGTCACCTTCTACCATGACCTTCTCATCTTCCTCTTTTTGCTGATTTTTCTGTTGAATATATGGAGGATTTGATGGCAACCATGAGGGAGCTCTCTTGGTCTCTAATTCTGTTGTTTTCTCTTTATCAAGTGTAGCCCATGGTTCTTTGATCTTCTCTTTTGCATCTTCGTCTGCTGGATGAGGTCCTTCAATGATATCAATATAATCTTTGTTTTGCAATACTCTTCTTGAGCTATGGTGAATATCATTGAGCTCAAAAGGAGTTGTTTGGACATGTTGTGCCTCAGCATTGTCATTGGGTTGAACTACTCCAATGTGAGGGTTTGGAAATGGGGTTACAAGTAGTTGAGTGGGGGTGTATATTTGAGATGGATGTGGATGGGGTTGTGGTTGGGCAGCTGGTTTCCCACTATATACTTGCTGAGCCTGCCTGCTATTTGGGTTCGGTTTGGTTGAGCAGACATTTAGGGCTTCCTTGGTGGAGTAGGAGGCGATGGTTGCGGTTGAGCAGGTGGTGGAGGAAAAGGAGCGGAAGGAGTGTTGTACTGGGGCCTCCACTCCTGATGAGGTGCATTCCATTAAGGTTGTGGCTAAGCGTAGGGGTGAAATGGATGAGCACCTGGTTGGGCATAATATGGAGATGTGAAGGACAAATGAGGAGGTGTGGACCAGGAAGGATGAACAAGGGGACCCCAAGAAGGCATGGAAGTGGCTTGATAGGGTCGTAATAGGTCTGAGATGTCCCTTGTATTCCCTGCTGGTAAGGTCTGAGTCCATGTGGTCTCCTTTGGTTCATGAAATAGAGTGGTTCAGTGGCTCCTTTGGCCCTCTGATACATAGCTTTAAGTCCGGGTAAGGAAGGGCACTCATTCGTAGGATGGTCTTTTTCATAGACAAAACACACTTCTATGGAGTGCAATGGAAATTCGTTCCTAGGATGCTTTCGAGTGAACCTAGGATAAAAGATGGCCAAAGCCCTCTCGGCTTCCTCTTGTTTCCTTTGGATCCGCAAAGTATCCATTTGCATGGAAATAATCTGTCTAATCTCGCTCTTGACATCTTCCCAAATGTTTCCAATTTCACCTTCAATGGTTGAATTGGAAGAAAAGGTATTGCTCCCAACATTTATGTTTCCAGCCATTTGCTCTAGAGGAATGTTTTCTTCTTCTTCTCCCATAGAGGTTCTTCAAATATGTCTTGCTGTCCCCCTAGGGGTTCTTCTTAATCACAGCCATCGAAGAAGAGAGAATGTTGGCTGTGTGAAGTAGTGGGGGTGTTGTGCAAACATTTTCCTGAATTATCTCTACTCCTACAAGGCATGAAAGGAAATATTTTTGGTTGATTTTTGTTTCTTTTTTCTGCTTGTACCTGCAAAAACTTCAAATATATTGAACTGCAACTAACTAAAATATATCTTGCCGAAATGAAAATTGCAGAATTGAAATGAAAGCAGGAAATGACTAATCTATGCTACTGAAATGAAATTGCAGAATTGAAATGCTAATCTACAATTATAGAATTGAAATTGCGGAAATGAAATGCTAAGCTACGCTTGCAAAAGTGTCCCTGAAGACCTTCTAGATACTCTCCCTTTGCTGGCTGGGGGAGACATCTACTAGCTGCCCTATGATGACATAAAAATTGTGTTTAGAAACCATTCTAGGGCAGCTAGAAAAAGAGGTAGGGGATGTCAATTTGTAGCCAGTGCCCCCTTATCCAGAAACGAGTTTGCAAATCAGATGGAAGACATCAAAAGTGAGATGAGACAGACCATTTCCATGCAAATGGAAACCTTGCGAATCCAAAAGAAGCAAGAGGAAATTGAGAGGGCTTTGGCCATCTTTTGTCCTAGATGCACTAGAAAACATCCCAGGAACGAGTGTCCATTGCACTATATAGAGGTGTGTTTTGTCTGTGAGGTAGACCACCCTACAAATCAGTGCCCATCCTTACGTGGATTTAAAGCTATGTACCAAAGGGCCGAAGGAGCCACTGAACCACTCTACTTCATGAACCAAAGGAGGCCACATGGACCCAGACCTTACCAGCAAGGAATGCAAGGGACATCCCAGACTTATTACAAACCTAATCAATGCACTCACATACCTTCTTGGGGTCCCCCTGCTCATCCTTCTTGGTCCACACCCCCTCCTTAGTCATATCCATCTCAATACCATACTCAACCTGCTGCTCATTCATTTCATTCTCATATTCAACCACAACCTTAGTGGAATGCACCTCATTAGGGGTGGAGGACCTAGTATAACTCTCCTCCTACTCTTTTGCCTCCACCACCTGTTCAACCACAACCATTACCTCCTGCTCCTCCAAGACAACCCCAAATACCTACTCAACTGAACCCAAACACCAATAACAGACAGGCCCAGTAGGTATATACTGGAGAAACAACATGCCCTGCCTATGCTATGGAGACTCAAGAGATTAACCTATGATCTTGGAAGGTCCTTGGTGGGATCTAGTATTGCAGCAATAATGTTGCAACTCCTGGGACTCCCTTCTTTACTTTTATCAACCTGGTAGTTTGTGACAAACTTGGAAGCGACGGTGCTATATGCACAAGTACTAGCTCTTGCCGCAGGCTGTCACTTAATCAGCTAGCACAAGTCCGCTAGGAGCTTAAGCCAACTTCTATGAGCTCTTAGAAGAAGCTTTTAACTATGATGGATGAAAGCTAACTCAACAGAGGCTAATCTACTTGTAGAAAGAAGCGAAAAGCTGAAAGGAAATGCAAACCCTAGCAAACCCTAGTTTTACCGACTAACCCTACTTGTGCAAGAAAAGGGATGAAAGTTGCGGAAATGGATGCCATTGACTCTTGGAAAGGTAAAGTGCATGTGACTAAGCTAATTCTGAAGCGAAATCTAAAAAGGAACATCTTTTTGTATTTTGGAGTAATCTTGTAGAATTATTATGCATGTGCTTTAACTGGTTTTGATTGTGCAAAGGTTGATTAGCGAAAGGAAATGGGGTAGGCTCTTGCAGGAGGTTGGGAAGGTGAGAAGAGGGCCTAAGGGGTCCCTAGCACCCTTCCAGAGAGTTTCACAGTGATTGGATCTCGAAAAATTCTCACGTGAACTTCTGCAGGAAGTCTGCAGGGGTTCTATAGGATGTTCTACAGGAAGATCCGAAAGAAGATTTTGCAGGGTTGATGGTGGAAAAACGGTGGGAAAATGGAAATGGAGGTTGGATAAGGATGTTAAGGTAATTGGATTTGTTAAGGTAAGTGGTCTAGGATGTTAAGGTAATTGGATTTGTTCAACGATGGAGGGAGCAATGATGCACAAGTATGTAGAAATTAGGGCAAAGTGGGAAAATGTGCAAATGAAGGGAAGGAATCTTGAATTAGGGGTTGGAGGAGGTTGTGTGATGGAGGAACTGTAGGCAGGGAGGTATCACAAGTGTTCTGCACACTATTTTCCAAAAATGATCAAACAAAGACTAGGAAAACCAAATATCTAGCTATTTTGACCTAAAAACCAGAAACATGATGAACATAAGTTTATTGACAGAAAATCATGCAAGATAACTATGGAAACTAAGAAAGAACATATTCTAAACATACAAGTACAACTGATATCAACTTCCCTAACTAAAAATCTAACACTAGGAATTGCATGAAGAGGAAAAAATAGTGTTTTTGTGGTAGCAAGTATGCCTTGGTCTCAGCTCATGGTTCCAAGGAGGGAGAGGTGAGATCAAGGATTGCTTGATGGCCTTTTTGCGGATCTTTTCTGTTACCAAAATGTAAAATCAACCTGAAGTATGAAAAGCTACTTTAATCATAAAAAACAACCTAAGTAACAAAACAAGATTTTAACCTAAATAGCAGAAATTATTCTATGAATGCAGCAAAGACACATAAAAGTACAGAAAGGAGGTACTGGGCACTTGGGTTGGGCCCAACCCCAAGAGCTACAGCCTCCTAAGAAAGATTAGAGCTGGTGCAAAGCTGGATTCATCTTTATTGACCAAAAAATAATAGTTACATCCCAAAAACTGTCAACAAGAAAAAGCTCGAAAATATGCTGATACAGAGCTGCACTAAAGTGCAAAAATAGACTAACAAAATAACTAACCTACTGACTAAAATATAACTACAATCTGACTAAAATCTGAGGCCCTAAGCCTTGTTATTTATACAAATTGAGGACCCCAACAGTTCTCCTTAACTTTAGGAACTGGCTGTCAAAACTTGCAGTTAACAATAGTCCTACTTGACTTTCTTGGCTTCCCCTTGTGCTCTGAGTTTTTGATGGAGAATTCGAGGTAAGGGCTCATAAATGAAGGGGACACCTTCCTACAAATCCTCTCCCTTATTCTTCCATAATTTGGCTGCCAAGTGCTCATTAAACCTTTGATTCTGTCTTAAAATTGACCAAAAGTCTGCATGCAGCACACATTAGACTTTTTGGCATAATGACTAACCCAATTCACTCTATTAGCATAAATATAATAAAAAAATGCAATAAACTAATGAGAATGGTGGATTAAGTCGAATTAGGAGGCTAAATGAGCCCATATAATTACCCATTTCTGAGGCTCATCAGTCCTCTCAGACAACCAACCTCCTCCTAAGAAGGATGAAGAAGAGAAACAGGAAAGTGAACTGAAAGTCATTCCACCCTTTCCTGAGAGACTAACTGGAACCACACAACTGACCCTAGAAGAAACTGAACTTCTGGGAGAACTGAAACAGTTATGTGTAAAAATACCACTTCTCCAGGCCATAAAGGATGTGCCCATATACAACAAGATGATCAAGGAGAAGTGCTTTAAACACCCAGGCAGACAAAAGAGAGATGCCCCAACTATCAATGTCATGACTCATAGGACAATTGTCCGATTTGATGTTGGGGCGGGTAATTTGTCCGAAATATCTAGACCCTAGGAGTCCAGTAGTTGATGTCCACATCAATGACACCATAGGATCTAGGGGTTTCCATTAATGTGATGACCAAGGACACTATGCTCAAGCTCAACCTTCAAGGCTCCCTAAGAAAGACCTCAACAGTACTCCAGTTAGCAGACCACTCCACCGTGACCCCCAAGGGGATTGTGGAAGATGTCATGGTCTCTATTGATTCTTGGGAGTACCCCGCTGATTTCTTGGTTATCCAACCAAAGGCAAGGCTCACTGGGTATCCTCTCATCCTGGAAAGACCTTAGCTAGCTACTGCAGATGCCTACATTAGCTGCCGAGCTGGGAACATGAAAATCAAGAATGGGCATATGTCCAAGTAGCTAGTCCTCTATCCTCTTGCCCAACCTCTACTGGAACATGATTTACCCCACCGGTTGGAGGAGGAAGATGAGGATGAAGTCTACTCTGCACCAGTGTGTATAGTAGAAACTACCATGGGGGGTCCACAAACCGAGGATGATCTTATTGAAGAAATGATTCAAAAATCCACCCCCAGTGAGTTGCCATTAGAAGAGTTGGTTGAAGAAACCCAAGTCAATGCCTCTGTTGATCTCTATGTGGCTGATCCAACCCCTCTCTGAGTTAAGAATGTGGAATTTGGCCAAGAAAGAACCTTGAGGATCAACTCAGCCCTATCCACCTCTCAGGAGAAAGCGCTGTGTAGCTTATCGAAGAACCACTTGGATGCATTTGCTTGGATCTATAAGGAGATGAAGGGAGTCCACTCTTCTATCTGTACTCATCACATTTACATCAAGGAATATTGTAAGCCAGTTAGGCAGCCTCAAAGGAGGATGAATCCAGCCCTCAAGGACATTGTCAAAGAAGAAGTGCAAAAGTTGTTGGATGCGGATTCATCTACCCCATCTCTAATAGCGAATGGGTTTCTCCTTTGGTGTTACTGCCAAGAAAAACAGGAAGCGGAGAATATGTGTAGATTATCGAGAATTGAACAAATCCACTGAGAAGGACCATTTCTCTTTGCCTTTCATAGATCAAGTGTTAGATGGTCTGGCAGGGAAGAATTTTTTCTCCTTCATAGATGGGCTTAGCGGGTACAACCAGATCCAAATCAACCCAGAAGACCAAGATAAGACCACTTTCACTTGTCCATGGGGTACCTTTGCCAACCGGGTCCTTCCCTTTGGGTTGTGCAATGCTCCTGCCACTTTCCAGAGGGCGGTACTGAGCATATTTGCTGAGCTGGTTAATAATTCGGTGGAAATCTATATGGATGACTTTACCCCTTATGGGTCCAACTTCCAAGAAACATTGACTAATCTGGGAAAAGTTTTAGCCAAGTGTATTGAAATGAATGTGTCCCTTAGTCTTGAAAAATGTGAATTCCTAATGGCTGAAGGGACCGTGCTAGGTCATACAATTTCTCAGCAAGGATTACAGGTGGATCCCAACAAGATTTCTATCATCCAAAGGGTCCCACCTCCTCAAAAGGTAAGAGATTTTCAAAGTTTTCTAAGCTTAGCAGGGTATTATAGAAGATTCATCAAGGATTTTAGCAATCTAGCCTCTCCATTGTTTGGTATTTTGGGGAAAGATGTTGAGTTTATATGGACTGACAATTGTTAAGAGGCTTTGGATGCTTGGAAAGGTAAGCTGATAACTGCCACAATCTTGAGAGGTCCAAATTAGGCCCTAACTTTCCACATTCACATAGATGCCTCGAACAAAGCTATAGGAGCAGCCCTAGGACAAGTTGAAGAGAAGCTACCATATGCCATATACTTTGTCAGTAAAAACCTGTCCAAGGCATAATTAAACTACACAGTAACTGAAAAAGAGCTCCTAGCTGTAGCCCATTCCCTAAACAAGTTCAGACATTATATCACCGGTTATCAAACATTCGTACACACTGACCATGATGCAATTAGGTACTTTATGAATAAACCAAATGTAAATGCTCGTATCATTAGATGGTTACTTTTGTTATAGCAATTTGATTTGACTATTGTTGATAAGCCTGGTAAGGAAAATGTTGTTGCTGATTTTCTGTCTAGATTAGATCTGCCTGCAGGGGAAGAAGGAATGGTGGATGACCAAATGCTAGATGAATACTTATTTGCTATTTCAGTATTCTCTCCATGGTTTGCTGATATAGAAAATTACATGGTTTCAGCACAGTTTCCACCACACCTGTCCTCAAAAGAGAAGAGCAAGATCGTGAGGAAAAGTGCCCCATTCACTTGTATTGGGGGCAACCTGTTCAAACTTGGCCCTGATCAGATTCTGAGGCGATGTGTCAGGGAGGAGGAAGTCTTTGACATCCTCTTAACCTATTATGATGGACCTTGTGGGGGCCACTTTGCAGCAAAGAGGACCGCTTTCAAGATTTTTCAGGCAGGTTACTATTGGCCCACTCTTCATCAAGATGTCAGAAGATATATCAGCTAATGTGACCGATGTCAAAGGATGGGGAAACCAACTCCAAGGGATGAGATGCCCCTGCAACTTTAGGTGACTTTCGAGCCATTTGAGAAGTGGGGCATGGACTTTGTGGGTCCTATCAACCCTCCTTCAAAACAAAAGTCTTACATCATTGTGTGCATGGACTACCCGGCAAAGCGGGTAGAAACAAAGGCAATCAGAGTAGCAACAGAGGAAAAAGTAGCTGAGTTTTTAAGGGAAAATATCTTCTACAAGTGTGGCTGCCCAAGAGAGTTAGTTACAGATCAAGGGAGTCAGTTTACCTCTAATTTAGTTGAAGACCTGCTCACACACCACAAGATTAAGCACAGAACTTCCACCCCTTATCACCCCAAGAAAATGGACAGGTGGAAGTCACTAACAGAGCTTTGGAAGAGATTTTGACTAAGGTAGTGGGCAGCGCAAAAAAGATTGGGCGGACCGATTGGTTGAGGCCACCTGGGCCTATAACACTACTTGGAAAACTACCACAAGTTTCACACCCTATGAGCTGGTTTATGGGAAGAAGGCTTTGCTGTCCATAGAATTTGAATATAACACATTAAGGCTGGTAGCACAGCTGGACCTAGACCTCAACCATGCACAAAAAGAGATATTTTTTTCAGCTAAATGGATTAGATGAACAGAGAATGCAGGCCCTTCTCCACTCAGAGGTAGTCCAACTTCAAATAAAAATATGGCATTATCGACACTTCAGAGAGAAACAATTTCAGCTGGGAGCTTGGGCGTTGCTGTATGACTAAAGGTACAAGGATTTCAAGGGCAAGCTAAGAACCAGATGGCTAGGACCATATACAGTGGAAAATTGCAATGACAATGGTTTAGCCCTTATCCAAACCATTGATGAAGAAGTCATCCCCATGCACGTCAATGGGCATCGATTGAAAATCTACAGGAAACCCCTTTCTAAACAGGAGTTCATTGAACTTCTGGGTAAATCAGTGCTGGTAGTGGAGCAGGTCCCTGTCTGCACTCCACTCGTACCTTGAGCAAAACAAGAAAAAAACAAAACAGAAAAAACAAAAAAAAAAAGAGAAAAAAGAAAATGAAATAAAAGATCCCTGGGTGAAAACCTCTTGGAGGCACCCCTGTTGTCTAAAAAAAAAGGACAAAAAGACAAAAAAAAAGCAAACAAAAACAAAAAGAAGAAAGGAAAAATGAGCCTAATTTCTTTTGAATAAATTGCAGGTTGCAGAAAGGTCATTGCGGGTTTTAGGAGGATCACACAAGACAAAGAAAAAGGATGTGACCAGGCTACATGCATCCCTCATAGTCCATTCCTCCATCACCGTTACCCTTTTCCAAGTTTTGGTCTCATTTGGTCTGAAATTTCGCATCCTACAAGAAACTCTGTATCTTCTACAGGAGGATCCTGTAGAAACTACAGAAAGGCCAAAATAAATCTCAGAGGAGGACTCAAAGGTTGGAAATCTGTCTATGAGGCCTATGGACCTCCCTGCCTCCATCCATCACCCTATATCACCTTCCCATCTTTGTACACCTTCATTGCACTCATTTTTCTGTCCCTGCACAGCCACACGGAAATTTTGTTTCCTTCATGCTGCAAACAAATTTTTTTATGACAAATCAAAGCATCAACCTTTTCACTCACCTTACTTGATACCTTCCATCTGTGATTCCTTGTCATCCAAGACCCTCATTAGCAGTTGTAGCCCTACTCAGATATTAGCTTGAATTTCAGAAGGAGAAGCAGCTACAGGAAATCCTACACGATTCCCGTAGCAGCTGATCCCTCTAAAAAGAATACTCCAGAGACAGGGTTAGCAAAGTAAGGCATACGAAACATGCAAGGAGCTTGATTTTAACGTGAGAACATCAGCAAAAGCCTGAGGCTAAGCATGCAAAGAGAAAGCAGTTGCAGCAATGAATAAATGGATTCCAAAATCCAAAATATGCATAACATGGCTGCGACTGAGCAGGTAAGTGCCTGAACCTATTCCTCAATTACATGAATCATATTTCAAGGTTGCCTGACTATGGGAATGGTTACGATTGAATGGAATCGGTGGCCAATTAACTGGTCACCCTCATTCAGTTACACATCCTTGTGGAATTCAAACGAGCCGTGTCAAATTCAAAACTGCTGATCAGATACGCAGCTAGCACATGTGGTATGTCCATTCAGGAGAAAACATTCGGTACTGGTAGTGCTGGCGGCGGATAACAGGAGTAAGGGAGGTGATGGCGGTCATTCGGCATGCAGAAACATTATGACTATGACGTAGGACCAATGGTCCAGATGGGGATAACGTACCAATCCGGCCACCTCATCTCCTCACCACGAATCACACCAGTAGTTAAAATATAACTCAGTTGAGTCCTTCGCCACCCTTTGTTCACTTTGCATTCATGGCATTCTCGATTGGAGTATGCATCGACCACTTCCAGATCATCTAAGCAGTCATCCTCTGCCAGTTCTCTGCCAGTTTTTTAAAAACTGTCCTGCCTATCGGGCTTTACAGGAGCACTGTTTCATTCTACGGGAGCTAGGAGATTTCTACAGGAAGGTTTCCATAGGAAAGGTAGAGAACAGCTCTGCAAAAGGAAAACCTGGGATTGTCGTCGAAATTCAAGCTCAAAACGAGGTAGGCTCGGGAAAACCTCTCTGCATATGACTTTTTTGAGTAAGATGGTGAATTAAACATGACATTAGATTGAAAAAGAGAGCGAGTTTGCTTGCATACTGAAAAAAGAAAGTGAAAGTTTGCATGTATATTTTCCCCGAGTCTACAACATTTCTGTTTTCTTCTCTGCATATGAAATCTCCCCATCCTGTTTCAAATTCTCTTGTAAGGAAGGTACATGCAACAGTAGAGGCCAGCCTGTGCGTGTGAAAAGAAGAAACGAATTTTCATATCTATCTACTTGCAAAAAAAAGGAACCTGTGTCCTTATCCTCTGTTCTGTAAAAAAAAAAAAAAAAAAACTTTTATTTTCAAAAGCAAAAAGTCAAATTTGGGGTAATAGTAGTTTGAAACAAGGGAAATATTGCAATTTGATGTTGTGAGAAGGAGCACATTGAAATTCCTCCTACAGTTCAGAAAAAGAAACAAAATTCAGTTGTCCCTCTGTCTCTAATTTTCTTTGAAATTGCTATTTTTCTCCTCACCTAAGCACTTTAGATACCAATCAACACCATTCTAGGAGGGTTTATGAGGAAGGAGCCCTTGGACTCTAACTTATTACATGAGCACCCTGAGGTGGTGGCCCTTTTCACCAGGAGAAATTGGATGAACTTGTTTGATAGAACACATGGATATGATGATGAGGTAACTGAAGAATTTCTGATGGCCGTGCAACCCCATTCAAAAATTCATGCCACAGTCAGCTTTAGGGGTCTGTCCCTGGAACTCACCCCTAATTTTATCAGTCAAATTATAGGCCTTCCTCCTGGGCTCCCCTGAAGTAAGAAGGAAAACTCACTGGGACAGGTGGCCAAGAAGACATTTTTTCAACCAAGGGAGGATCCTGTAGAGGATAAAAATGGGGTCAGGAGGACAAGCTTGCCTCCTCCATGGAATGAAGTTAGTTACCAAATAAAGAAGTATATCACTTGTGAGGGAAGTTTCAACATTGTGTATGGTTATCACTTCAGGTTACTACATGAATTGAGGTATAGGATGGACCTACCTCCAGTTAAAAAGCTGAGTCTCCCATATTTCCTCTTCCAGTTTCTAATAGAATGTAGTACCAAGCTAAATGTAGGAATCCCAGACTAGTTGGCCCACCATGGGCTCATCAAACTATTGGTAGAAGATTCCTTACATACCTATACCATTCCCATAGCTTGGGACATTTTCATAAATATGTCCAGAGATGATGATATCAAAACTTTGGCTGAGGATATCAGCCATCTGGCAGTCAATAAGAGGAAGAGGAAATTGAGGAAGAAGGCATGAAGAGACACCACGTATGCAGACAGTGGAAGAGCAGGAAACAGAGGAGGAACAAGAAGCAGAAGAGGAACTTGAAAAACCCACAGCAGAAAAGAAGACCACCCCAAAGATAGAGGAAAGGAAAAGAACATGAAGTGAGAAGAAAAAGCTTAAGGAAGTGCAAAAGAGGACTGCCACAAGCAAGACATGATCCTAGAAAGAAAAAGAGAAGCCATTGTCAGAAACAACAGAAACATAAACATAAACTACAGGCATGGAAAAGACAATAGAAGATGAAGGGGAGCAACAGCAGGAAGAAACATCCCCTGAGACATTGGCAAAAGAAGCAGCAGTTGTGTTGGCTACATTAAGCACTCCAACAAAACAAAAAGGAAAAAGAAAAAGGGAAACATCAATGTATTTTAAAGCCAGAAGAAACACCAGGATAAAGGTGGGGAAGCCCCAGCCTCCACCAAAGGAACCTATCATAATCACAAATGCACCTACTGAAAAGAAGGAGGAATCCCCCTCCAAAATATCTATCGCTTATGAGAGAGGAAGCCCCAAAACTTCCACCTGGAAGGAGAAAATCAGACTGATGGATGCCAAAATAGTTCTATAGGAAGCTAAGACTTCTCTATAGGAAACGCTATCCAAGCTAAAGGAGACCGAAAAATTGTAAGAGGAGGCAGCAAAATAGTCACAAGAAGAAGACAAGACCGAGGAGATACCTGAACCAAGCCCTCAGCCTAGTTTGGGCTCATATTACAACTTTTTAGAAGATGGGAAGATCATCCCACAAAAGTTTGTTGTATCACTTTTCTTTGCATTGGAACAGGAAAGGGTTAGGACTCACACTTGGATGAGAATTGCTAAATCCAAGGGGGTTGTAGACATAGGCCACCTGGAAGAACAACTAAAAGAATTAAGGAGAGAGTTGGCAATGGTGAGACACACTGAGAGCAATAAAAGAGTCCAGCTGTAGGAGGAAAATACATTGCTAAAAAAGTAGTTACAGCAACAACAAACTCAAGAGGAAGACATGACACAAATTTCTGAAGAGTAGCAACTACAGGAAGTTCCCCTAGTAGGTCAGGAAATAACACAGGAACAATAGCGAAGGGAGGAGACACAGCCTGATATAGAAATATTGATAAAGAAGCAGCAAGAGAGGGAGTCTCGGGCAACAAATGAAATCTTGATGCTGAAACAACAGTTGTAGGAAAGAGAAGCCCAGATGGCCTACATGGCCAGCTGGGCAATGGAATCCTTGCAATGTAGACAACCGACCATATCTTATTTATTGCACCTTAAAGACCAATGGCTTCAGTTACAAATCAAAACATTGGCCCAAAGGGGCACAATCCCTTTCCAACTTTATGGTCAATTTATGCATCTGTGTGACACTAGTTTAGCTGAGGACAAGGCCAAATTAGCAAAGTTTTATTTACATAATCTGGCACTCCCTTATATGAACTTTTGGGACCCCAATGCTGCATTGGGATATGTACAACTCATGGCTATGGCTTCCTGGATGAGCCATGAGGAAAAAAGGGCAGTGGAAGTTCAACAAATCATTGCCAAAGAACTGAATGAGGCCCTGCTAATCAGGGCAGAACCAAAAGACCCCTCAGCCCTAGTATATGCTCATTAACACCTTGCGAACAACCCTTGAGTTCTCCTAGATTATGTTGAAAAGCAAGTGCAAGCCATCGCCCATTTTGAGGACATGTAAAGATTATTTGGTGATGATTGTCTTCATGCTTGTATGAGGAGATGGAATATACTATCCTTTAGCTTGAAGATCAGGGAGTATCACTCCCTAACCAGAATGAGGGAGGCTTTAGCAAGAGTTCCCCTTTATAAACAATCAATGCAAAACCTGAAGGCCAACTAGATTGGTCTAAAGTTCAGTCCTCCACTACTCTTAGGACTATTGGAAGGGGTCAAGGAAGAAGAAGAACACATGCAATAAGAGGAAGTAGACAGAAAGGTAGACTTTCATGACAATGAAGAGGGAATCACCTTAGAAGCATGGGATATTAGGGAAGCAGTTAATGCCATCAAGGATGAAGAGCTGGATTAGTTGCTCAGAGGATGAGCAACCCATTCAGTAGGGGGGTGATGATAAGCCCCAGAAATGGGTAACTGTATGGGCTCATTTTGCCTATTATTCTCATTTAATCCACCATTCTCCATAGTTTTATGCATGCTTTTGAATATATTTATGTTAATTGAGTGAATGGGGATAGTCATTTTACCACAAAGTCTAATACGTGCTTATTGTAGATTTTTCGACATTTTTGGACCAAGATCAGGCATTTATGAGCAGATTAGCAGCCAAATTCCAAGAAAAAAGTTTGAGGATTTATAGGAGGGGTGTCTCCTACACTAAATAACTCCTTCCTCGAGTTCTCCACCAACAGCTCGGAGTTCAACAACCCACTAAAGATGATTTGAAGGGGCAGTCGAGCAAGTCTAGTGAAGTGGCTGTTATCTGCAAGTTTTGGCAGCCGAGTTCCCAAAGTTTAGGAGGACTGTTGGGGCCTTCAACTTGTATAAAGAAGAAGTCCTCAGGCCTTAGTAGGTTAGGTATTGAATAGTTTATTTCACACTTTAGTGCAGCTCTGCATTCAGCTCATTTTTAAGCTCTTTCTGTAAACAGTTTGTGACATGACTATTATTTTTTGATCAATTAAGATGAATTCAGCCTTGAACCAGAACTGATATTCTAAGGGGGCTGTAGCTCTTAGGGTTGGGCCCAACCCAAGTGCCCAGTACCCCTTTCTTGTATTTTTTATGTGTTTTTCTTGCATTCTTGAAATAGTTTCTATTATTTAGATTAAATCTTGCTTTATTACATAGGTTGTTTTTTATGATTAGAATAGTTGTTCTTGCTTCAGGTTGATTAGTTAGTTTGCTGCAATAATAGAAAATATCCGCAAAAAGGCTACCAAGTAGGCTTTGAGCTCCTTTCTCCCTCCTTGGGACCATGAATTGAGACCAAAGTACTCTTGCTACCACCAAAACACTGTTTTTGCTTTCCAATGCAATTGCTAGTGTTAGATTTTGAGTTGGAAAAGTTGATATCAACTGTGTTTTTATGCTTAGATCTATTCTTGCTCAGTTTCCATAGATTTCTTGCATAAATTCCTGTCCATCAAGTTCTGTTTGGCACTTTTCTGTTTTCTAGGTCAGAATTAGGTCAAAAATAAGTAAAACTTTGTTTTCATAGTTTTTGCTTGGGTCAGTTTTGAAAAGAAGTGTGCAAAGCACATGTAAGACACTCCAGCCTATCCTTCCTCCATCATACAACCTTCTCCAGTCTCTTTCTTAAAGTTTTCTTCACTCATTCGTCACACTTTCTCAAATAGCCCTAATTTCTACGTTTTTGTGCAAAATCGCTTCCTTCACCTTTGAACAATTCCAACCATATTCTTCACTCCTAAGCTTCATTTACAAGGTCCTAGACCCCTTAACATATCTATCCATCATTCATTTCCACTTTCCCACCATTGTTCCTTCTCCAAACCTTCAAAAATCACTTTCGGCCTGCTCTTGTAGAACTTCTTGTAGATCCCTTGCAGACTTATTGTATAAGTTCATGCGAGCAATTTTTCGAGATCTGATCACCATGGAATTATCCAAAAGGATGATGGGGACTCCTTATGTCCTCTCCACACCTTCCCCATCATCTGCAATAGCCAAATCCATCTCCTTTTTCCACCAAACATCTCCACAGTCAAATAAGTAAAACACAACCATAATAATTTTGCATAAAATTGCTCAAAAGTACAAAAAGATGGTTCTTCCAAATTTTCCTTTAGAAGTAGCTTAAGTACATGAATTTTATCTTGACAGTAGTCCATGGCATCCATTTCAGTAGTTTCATCTCTTTTTCTTACAAAGGTAGGGTTAATGGGTGAAACTAGGGTTTGCTAGGGTTTGCATTTCCTTTCAGCTTTCATCTTCTTTCTACATGTAGAACAACCTCTTTTGAGTTAGCTTTCTTCCATCACAATTAAAAGCTTCTTCTGAGAACTCATAGAAGTTGGCTTGAGCTCCTAGCGAACTTGTGCCAGTTGACCAAGTGACAGCCTGTAGTAAGAGCTAGTACTTGTGCATACAACACCATCGCTTCCAATTTTGTTATGAACTACCGGGTTGATAAAAGTAAAGAGGAGAGTCCTAGGAGTTGCAGTGTCATTACTGCAATACTGGATCTCACCAAAGACTAAAGAAAAAATTGGTGTGGAAAGGCAATCACCATCAAATCAGTGATCTTGCCTAAGCAAAACAACAAAGTTAGGACTTGCAAAGCTATGGTCCATTTTCTTGGCTTGTAAAAGAAGCATTGTTCTATTTTTCAATAAACAGGTGTCTTGTCAATCACACCCTAGTTCATTGGCATGTTACGAATCTCAGAGTATAAATCCATTCATTGGGGTTTCAATATTTTTCATGGTTTGCTACATGTACTCACCTAAATGGTATGAGGCCATGTAAGTTATCTGCAAGTCGCACACAATTTTGAAGAAATGGTTACCCCGCAAGCATAGTTATTGCACCAGTCACCGGGGATTAAATTTGGGATGTTTTATCAACTTCAGGAAGTGAAATTGATTTTATTGTGCTTATTTCATCTCCCACTGTAATACCCACTCCAAGGAAATTTGGTTTGATTGTGGTTACTTGAATCTACTGCTGTAATACACCCTCCAAGTAAAAGAACGATATATAATAATCAATGACATGGTATAGGCCATTAATCACCTTCTCTTATTCAAATTCCTAATGCAGGTTTCCCTGGGGATCTTGATGTCTCTGCAACCTACACTCTAAGTGGGAACTTGGAATTGTGACTTGATATGGAGGTCGTACCAAGAAATAAACCAACACCAGTGAGCTTGGCTCAACACACATATTGGAATTTAGTAGGACACAATTGTGGAGATATAATTAGCCATTTTGTTTAAATTTGGGGCTCTCACATAACCCCTCTGGATGAGAACTTGATTCTGATAGGGGATCTTCTTCTCATTAAAGGAACTACATTTTATTTTACAAATGAAAAAATTATTGGAAGCACAATCAGTGAAGTTCCCAAAGGATAGGATCACACTTATGTGCTCCACTATGGAGAATAAATGGATGGTTTGAAGCATGTTGGCAAAGTCATGGATCCCAGTTCACGAGTTCTTGATTTGTGGACCAGTGTACTAGGCATATTGTTTTATACAGGGAAATTTCTTGATGTATTGTTGGCAAAGAAGATGATGTTTATGGAAAGCATGCAGGGTTGTGCTTGGAGACTCAGGGATTCCCTAATGCAGTCAACCAAACAAACTTTCCATCCATTATGGTATCTCGAGAAGAGGTTTGCAGGCATACAATGATATTTAATTTTTTAACCCATAGTTATAGTGGATAAGTTATTAGATATAGAAAGTACAAAATGAGGTTTTCCCTAAAGCTAAATATTCGAAAAACTATATAGTTTTAATCGAATATTTTTAAGGAAAAATATAGGATGTGCTTTTTATGATAAGACTTGGATATCATTTATGTAGTGTTTACTCTTTATTTATGTCCTCTTCTTTGGAGAGTATGTGAAATGGAATTGTTTCGTTTATTGCGACTATGTTCAATTCTACCTAATGACATGGGAAGTGTTTCTTCTTATTTGAAAATACATGTGTCCTTGCTTTCATTAGCATAGATGAAAATCATACAACAACATTATTCAAATTAGCAAATAGATCTATTATCAAACCGGATGGTATATTAGAGGATGTGTCTATCTCTTTGGCTTCGTGGAAGTATCTTGTTGATTTTATGATTTTAACTCCCAAAAATAATTTAGGAGGTCATCGATTAATCATTGGAAGACCCTGGCTAGCTATAGCCGATGCATTCATAAGTTGTAGATCTTGTGATATATGATATCTCTAAAAGTACCTCTACTAAGAAATCCACATGGTATCCACCTGCAGAAACAATAGCTGAAATAGTAAGTGAAGTTTGGATACATGATGATAATGAAGACTTTGATGATATTCAACCAATATTTACTCTTTCACAAATAGATGAGGAAGATTAATTAATAAATTTGATGAAAATTAATGATTCTTCTTCATATTTTGAACAAGATTAGAATTATCAAGAACAATGTCATATTGAATATTTATCATCTCATCAAATGACTTTGCGTTCTATGGAAAAGTTTGACAATTATTTAGTATAAATCTTTCTAGGTAAAACATTAAATATCAATAATAACTTTGAATAATTTCAAAAGGGAAAGTTGATGAAGGTGTTACAAAAATATTCCTCTACTTATGCATGGGAATGAATTAATATGAAGGGAATTGATGCTAAAACATGTATGCATCATATTTATATCCAAGAAAATTACAAACCGGTTAGAAACCTCAGAGAAGGATGAATCCTAATCCGAGAGAAAATTTTAATGAGGAATTACAAAAGTTACATAATTTGAATTTCATTTATACAATATCAGATTGTCAATGGGTTTCACCTTTGGTGATTGTTCCAAAGAAGAGTGGAAAATGGAGAGTGTGCAATGATTATAGGGAATTCAATAAAGCTACTTTGAAAGATAATTTTCCACTATCTTTTATAGATCAAGTATTAGATATATTAACAAGGAAGAAATAATTTTCATTTCTTGATGGTTTCAATGGATATAACTAAATCCAATTGGCACTAGAAGATCAAGACAAAACACCTTTTACATGTCCATGGGGTACATATGCCTATAGGGTACTTCCTTTTGGGTTAGGTATTGCATCTACAACATTTCAAAGAGAAATTTTGGGTATCTTTTTTGATTTAATTCTTGATTGTGTGGCAGTTTACATGGATGATTTTATTGTCTATAGAAATACTTTTGAAGAATCTCTTGAAAAAATTTAAAATGTTATCATTAGGTGCATAGAAACAAATCTTTCATTAATTCATGAGAAATGCTTTATGATGTTTAATGAGAGAATTGTTTTAGGCCACCATATTTCAAGTGATGGAATTAAGGTGGATACATATAAGGTAGAAATAATTTCCAATATTTCAATTCCTACTTGTCAAAGAGATGTTAGAAGTTTTTTTCGTCTTACCGGTTATTATATAAGATCCATAGAAAACTTCATAAAAATAGCCTCTCCACTTTTCAAACTTCTTACAAAAGATTTTAAGTTTGTTTGTAATTTTGACTGCAGAGAGCATTTGAGTCATTGAAGTAGAAAATTACTGAAGCACCAATTTTAAGGGAAACTAATTGGTCTCTTCCTTTTCATATTTCAACTGATGCTTCAGATATAACTTTAGGAGTTGTGTTGGGACAGAAAGATCTAACTCCTTGTGTTATTTATTACACAAGAAAAGAATTGGCTCTTGCAAAGTTAAATTACATCATAATGGAAAATGATATTTTTGTTGTTGTAGGTGTCATTAACAAGTCTCGACATTATATCACTAGTTATGAAACTTTAATTCATACATATCATTCTTCTATTATATATTTAATGAATAAACCAATTACTAATGGAAGGATTACAAGTTGGTTGTTATTGTTTTAGGGATTCAATATTACTATTCTTGACAGATCAAGAAAAGAAAACACAATTGTTGATTTCCTTTCTAGGATGCAGAATGATAATAATGATGTTCCTATAAAACATAATTTTACCCACAAGCATCTTTTTGCAGTATCTATTAAAACTCACTGGTTTGCAGATATTGCTAACTATTTGGCTACAAGAAAGTTACCTCCACAATTTTAGCCAAAGATAAGTAGAAATTTATCGAAACGAGTGCACCTTATTCTTGGATAGATTGAGAATTATATAGTACTGGACTTGACTTAATCATCTGAAGATGTGTTCGAGAAGATGAAGTACTAAAAATATAGAAAGCTTGTCATGATGAACCATGTGTAGGACACTTTGTTGACTTTATAAAGTCCTTTTGGTATATTATTGGCCTTCTCTTTTTAAATATGCCAGGGAATATGTCAAGAGATGTGATAACTACCAAATAATGGGAAATCTAGTTCTATCAGATGAGATGCCTCTACCAACATAGGTACTTGTAGAGCCTCTTGAAAAATGGGTTCTAGATTTCGTTGGTCCAATCAATCCTCCATCTAAACATAAAAGGCGTAAACTTATTTATACATATTATGTTACAAAATGGGTAGAAGCTCAACCACTTCCTTTTGTAACTGAAAATGTTGTAGTTACATTTCCTTTTTAGGATATTTTTACCCGTTTTGGTGTCCCAAGGGAAATTGTGACACATCAAGGTACTCAATTCACATCCAAGTTGGTGCAGAAAATAATGGAGAAATACAAAATCAAACATCAGAGATATACTCCATATCATCCACAAGCCAATGGGAAAATGGAATCCACTAATAAGTTGCTTGAAGCAATTCTAACCAAGACTGTGCATTTGCATAGAAGAGATTGAGCAGAAAGGCTTCTAGAGGCATTATGGGCGTACCTTACCACACAAAGAAATACAACTGGACATACTCCATATTAGTTTGTCTATGGGAAGCAAGTTTCTCTTCCAATTGAATTCGAAGTGGAGACCTTTAGAATAATAGCAAAATTGGGCCTTGATTTATCTCAAGGTAAAAAAAAGGTTAGCACAATTGAATGCACTAGATGAGATTAAATAAGATGATATCCATAGAACCAACATAGGTCAGTAGAAAATATCAAGATGGCATGAAAAATTAATCAAAGCTAAAAGGTTCAATCAAGGGATTGGGCTCTTCTTTTTTACTCTAAATTCAAATATTTTAAGGAAATTTTCAAACTCACTGGCTTGGTCCTTATGAAATAGATACTATCTTTTGACAATGGAGTGGTTAGAATCAAAACCATTGATGAAGAAAAAAATACCTTCCTCGGTTATGGTCGTAGATTAAAGTTATATCATAAACCATTAACAAGAGAATAATTGTCAAATATTTGCAAAATAATTTTGATTTCAAATTGGTTGAGAAAGGAGCTTCTTCTCGTCATCCTCCAACCCAATTGTATTTTTTTTTCTCAAATTTAAGAAAAGAAAAGAAAAAAGAAGGAAACTATAAAATAATAAGTATAGATATGAAAATAAACAGTGTTGGCATGCCTATACCTCTTACACCTGTTACACCTCTCTAAGGTAACTCCTAGGAAATTCTAGAGGCAAATTCTAACTAGGAAAACAAAAGATAATAATAAAATTTCCTTACATGACTGGAATTCCTATCTTAAAAAGCTTTATGAATCTCCTAATGTCATGGATAACTTTGAAACCCTACTCACAACGAAAGAATTTTTCTCATTAGAAAACATTGATTTTGGGGTTAAACGCCTAGAAAATGGGAAAGCTAAGGACATTGAAGGTTACTAGGCTGAAATATTAAAAATTGGAGGTCCTGTCCTCATCTCCCACATCCAAAAGCTTTTCAATCAAGCGGTCAAGCAAGGGTTCCCTAAACCATGGACTCAGAGCCTCATTATCCATATTTTTAAAAGTGGGAATACGAATAACCCCTCTAATTATCGGATAATTATGATCAACCCTCTCTTAGCCAAGTTATATGGTATTATTTTGGAAAAGAAGTTGAGCATCTCGCTTGAAAGTGAAGGTAAGTGGGCTAAAGGCCAAGAGGGTTTTAGAAGGAAACACTCAACAACAGACCACCTCGTCACGCATAGGATTATTGTGGAGGAATGTCGCAATGATAAATCCAATCCCTTTTGTTACTTTGTGGACTTTAGAAAGGCTTTCGATACAGTTCCTAGAAACAACCTATGGAATATATTAAAAGAGCTAAAGGTTCCTTTCTATTTGAGAGCTGCCTGTATAACATTATACGAGAATGTAAGTACCAAGTTAAAGAGAAATGAGGGGTGGTCGAAAGATATTAAGTGTAATATCAGAGTTAAACAAGGCTTCCCCCTCTCCCCTACCCTATTTGGCATTTACATCGACAAGCTAGAAGGTTGTTTAGAGGAAGCAGGCTGTGCTGGCACAATTTTAGCTGGGATAGTCATCATCCTTGTTCTCTATGTTGACGATATTGTTCTTCTCGCAAGGTGGCCATACGATCTTGATAAAAAAATTAGAATTCTTAAGGATTTCTACTCTACCATGGGTATGATTGTTAACACTCACAAAACAAAAGTTATGATTATGAAATCCAAGAAGGAAACTTACGCTAATTTTATGTATGAAAATAGTAACTTGGAGGAAGTGTCCTCTTACAAGTACCTAGGAATTGATATTCATTACAAGCTCAATTGGAACTATAGCATTAAGAAAAGGATTAATGGGGGGTGGAAAGCCTATTTTGGTCTTGAAAATAATTGTAAAACGACAAACCATGTAATGTGGGATAGAAAGAAGTTGCTCTTTGAAACTTTAGGCACTCTTGTTATCTTATATGGATGTGAGGCTTGGGGTGACAACATCCCTAGAGAATCCTGGAGAAAGATTGAGCAAATCCAGAAGTGTTTTTTAACATATAGCCTTAAAATTAAAAGCAATACACCCTATCCTATTCTCCTTATAGAAGTGGGTCTTTCCCCTATCGAGAGCCTAGTTATGACTAGGTTTCTATTGTACAAGCACAAACCCAATAATATAGGAGACCATAGACTTCCTAAGCTAGCTTTAAATTCTAGCCAAAACCACCTAACGCTCAAACAAGGTTGGTATAAAGACACCAGGGCCTGTTTAAACCATTGGAAGATCAACGAGAGTGTTGCATTGCAAAACATTAATAACATTAAAAATATTGTTACATCTAAGTTCAAAGATAAAATGTGGTGTGAGAATGATTTAGCACCTAAAAGAAAATTAAGATATTATAAGGAGGTCATCAACCCCACCCTTGAAGATCAAAAGTATCTCTCCGTTTTAACTAGCTAGAAGAAGAAAATTAGTATAGCCAAGATTAGAACAAACTCTCATGAGCTTCATAGTGAAACGAGTTGTTGGCGAGTTCCTAAAACACCATGGATGAAAATCACTTCCTCTTAGAGTGCCCCACGTACAACCACATTAAATCTCAATTTCATAATCTTCATTGCAATACCGACCTTCCTAGCCTTTTACAATGTCAAAATTATAGTGAGCTCGGGAGGCTTCTCTCCAAACTTTTTGAGCATAGGAATAAAATCTTAAATCAAACTAAATAATTCATTTCATTAGGTCCGATAGACCAAAGTTTGGTCTCAGTGGGTATTAACCATCATCATCATAATTATAGAAAATATTAACTGAAAACCAATAATTCTTGGTGGTTTAGATTTTCACAACCCTTTTCTCTTTCCCATTTTCTTGTTATCCCTTTTTTTTCTATTAAATTTTTAGGTCTAATGTATCACTTTTGAGGCCTATTTTTCTTCAAGGAGCAGAAACAATAAGATTACATTGTAATAACAACAACAAAATTCTTTAAAAAAAATAAAAACTACTGAATCAATGATATTCTACACCCAATTTTAAATTTTGTAGCTAATTTCAAATTCTACAGCCAGATCAATCTACATACAAATAAGCTTCCAGAATTTGCAATGGAGGAAAATAGATCAAATTTGAAAGAGGTATGTGCTAAGGTATGTAACTAGGATGTTAGATTATTTTCATCTAAGAGAATTAGGTTTTTAAAGTCATTGAATGATCATGATACATATAAAAATTAGGCAAATCCTAGAACTTATAACACCCCCTACCACTATATATTTATAATCATACACGTTACAACCATATATATCTCAAGCTGTCACCTCAAAATCTCTCTAAAATCAGCTAAATTCTAATGATCCTATAAAATTAGATCTAAAGGTTGTGGCAATCATTAACACAAAAGGAGAGTTTATTTATGAATTAGACAATGCCACAAGCAACCTATTTCACCCTCAATTGACATCCTCAGACTGGCTAGCCTTATGACCATATTTCCATTTGCCTTCGCCACCCTTGTCAAAGAGAGAGAATCCAGGATCAAAACTCCTTCTGCACCATGCATGTACTAGTTAAAACAAAGCCCAGTGGAGTGAAATTCCTTTAGGCATATCCTCAGGTCCGGGATCACCTACAGCAAATGGGTTGGCTCAATTTCTTTGAGAAATTCGATGGGAATGAGATAGAAGTTTAAAAACATTTTTCATGGGCATTTTGATGGAGTAGAGGGAGAAATTGATGACATTAAGCTCATACTTACATAGTCCATAGTGGCAAAAGAAACATAATTACCCAAGAATAGAGAAAGCTGGTTTAAAATTAGGAAAATTAAGGAAAAAGAGTGGATAGTCTTCCTCCAAGACCTAGGGATGGATACTTCCATTTTCAAAAAGGGGATACCAGTGACTACATTGAAAACCCTCGATAGTTTGCTTATCACCATGGTTTAATTCAAATTCTCATTGAACCATCGTCGCTGAGAACCAAAGTAGACAATTGACAAAGATTTTTGGTTCGAATACATTTTATAGAAGTACAAGAGGAAGAAATGATTACAAAAACTAGAATAATTTGCCATAAAATAGCCTCAAAGCCTAACCCTGAACCCATTAATGAAGAAGAGGGCTTGACTGTTGATGAGGCAGAACAAATGGAAATCTCACGGGAGGTACTAGAAGGTGATACTCCTCTCTGTCAATTCTTAGAAAATATTAAACATAAAAATGAAAAAGCAAACGTTAGAAGGATGAAATCCAGCACAAGTGTTAAGGAGTTTGAAGAAAAAGCGTCCAAAAGACAGAGGAGTCAAAAATGAAATTGAGAAGGAGAAAACACATTTCTAAGCGCTTAAGTATACAATCACTAGAGATAGTTGACCTCGAGAAGGAAGAGCATAGCATGAGTAAATAAGCCAGAGCATCACCGCTTTATCAAACTCCAAATCCCACTAGGAAGACACTCAAAATCAACCTAGTCCAACAACAAATTTATGATTATGTGGAATCATTTGAGAAAAGAGCACAACAAAAGGTAAATTCCCCTCTTCAAAATGAATATGAAGATGCTTTCAATGAATAAGTTCCTTTGATTGGTGATATTCCTCAAAGAGAATATAAGATAAAAGATCTTGTAAAACAAGATATATATGAGTTAGAAGTATTGAACAAGTATCTCAAACAAGAGCATGAGGAAATAAAAGTATAGAATGAAATCCTAAGAACTCATAAAAATAACACTATTGCATTTGTGCCACTGGTAGAAGAAGAACAAGAAACTCAAGGCTAACAATAGATTCCTTAGAAACAAAGTCAGAGGATTACAACGCAAGATTTTAATGAAGAAAAAAAGAGTAGCATTCAACGTTAAAAAGAAAAAAGAGGGCACTAGATTGGATGTCTTGATCCAAGCTTTAGAGATAGTATAGGGAATGAAGGATTGAGAAATTTTTGAAGTTTTGATGCACGAGGACATGCAAAGCCCTTGATGTGGGGGAATGATGAAGTCCAAAATTGTTTTTTTTTACAACCCTTTTTGTTTTCCTTTTCATCATTTTCATGATAGTTTGCTACATTTCCAAGATTGAAAGGTCACCTCAGCTATGCTCAAACATCATAAAAGGGATCAATCATTCATGGTTTATAATTTATTGTTTCTTTATGAAAGTTAATCAAAACATTCTTATATCTACCAAGTTGCACTCATTTTGAAACTAACTAAAGATTTTGCATCTACATCCATGGTTAGACAGGTTTTGATGCATTGTAGAAGGAATAACGGACACAAGTAGATGGAAAATAATCAAAACATGGATATCCACCTATCATAGTGATCTGGCAAGTCACCCGGTTCAAAAGATATAATGGTGAAACTAGAAAACAACTTGGGTTATAACACTCCAATGATCTGCAGGATTTGAAGGCAGTTCATGGCATTAACAAGTGAGCCTGAAATTAGACGAGAAGAATTTGGAGTTGATATGTCAAATCAAAATCTTCTTATGGTTTTCTCTTTCAGTAGCAAATGATGAGAAAAAAACTCCAATTTCTATATCATTTCTTAGTTGTCAAAGTAGAAGCTTGCCTCTCAGCTTATGACTCTTAAGGCAGTTGTTTAATAGAGCATTATAAAAAGATCTAAGGCACAATAATATAAATTTTTACTCTTGTTAAATTTGCAATAATTATTTTTACTCTGGTTAAATTTGCAATAATTTGTTTTTGAAGACTTCTGCATTTAATACAAATACTCTATTCCTTTAAAAATCAATGCATGGTTAAATAGTTTGATATTCAATTTCATGTTTGCACTCAACAGGAAGCCCTCTCGGAAAGTTGTAGGATTAGTTTAGTTTTTGGTTATGTTAAATTTTCCTAAACAATTTCTTCTCCATCACAGTTAATGTTTTGTTAGTGTTTGAATTGGTAATGTTTTCTTAGTGTTTGAATTGGTATTTCATTCATTAGTTTATAACTTAACTTAATCTTCAGTGTTTTGAACAAGCTTATGTTAAATTTTCCTAAACAATATCTTCTCCATCACAGTTAATGTTTTGTTAGTGTTTGAATTGGTATTTCGTTCATTACTTTATAACTTGACTTAATCTTCAGTGTTTTGAACAGGTTGAATGCTCATAAAAAGTCAAACATTTCCTTCTCACGGGTTGAATGAACAGGTTGAATGCTCATAAAAAGACAAACATTTCCTACTCACGGGTTGGTTCATTCAGTTATTTTGATTTTGATTTAATGAGTAATGGACACAACAATTTTGAATCATAAGTGCACACATTAGTAATCCTTTTTAGTTGCATCTTAACTTGTTTCAATCATGAGTAGCAAAGAATTTCAATTTCTAAAAACATTTAGAATATTAATATCTTGCAAGTAGAATTAGAATTTCAATTCTGCCATTAGAATAGATTTTTCATATCAATTCAAGTAGAATAATTTTCAATTTTTGCTGCCATAGATTAAATTTAAATTATCTTTTAATAGAATATTTTTTAATTCTTTTTGTAATAGATTCAATTTTGATTCAGTCTAATAAGCTAGAATTGATTTCATCTTGAAGTTTGATTTGATTTTAAAAGAGTAATTTTGATGGAAAGAACATGTGGATAGAAATGTTTTGAGTTAATCTAATCCTATTTATATTTGGTTCAATTTCATATTTTAAAATAAAAAATAGAACTCCTAGCATATATTGTGCACACACAGATGGTTCTACTTTTCACTTTTACAGAGGATTGTTGAATATGGTCATGATTTCTTCTATATTTTTATTATCAATTTTTTTTTTTATTAAAAAAAAATTATGAAAAAAATATTTTTTATTAAAAAATAATGGAAACAATATGCATTTTTTTAAACTATTTTTTTAAAATAAGAAATACCACTATTTTATCTCTTTTAAATTTATCTCTTCAAAGGAAATTCTAAGTTTTTTTTTTCCTTTTTATTAATGGTAGTTCACTTGTTTTATATTTTAGATTTTATGGTAACATACAATATTGAATTAACTTGATTTTTAGTATTTTCAAAATATATTTTTTAAATGTAATAAATTTAACCATTTTTAAAACCTTTAAAAATTCGAATTAGACAAATTACACAACTTAAATTTGCAAATTTAGCAAATCTCTAATAAAATTTACAAAATGTTAAAAAAAAACAAAACAAAAAAAGGTTAGAATATTACATACTTTATGAATGTTTTGAACTAGGGAAGTCATATAAAGTAAATACCTGAGAAATATAGATGGAGTTAGAACATCTATCTCATCATACCTCTCACATTGTCAAAATTGAAGAAAAAAAATCATAAAAATTAATTAAATTATAACTTCATTTTTAAATAGGGTTTTAGAGTTCTTTTAGGAATTGGGTAAAACAATTTTGTGTTAGATCACTATTATTCTTGTGTTGTTTAAAATGAATTCATTACGAAAACCTTTGGAACATTCTGATCCTAGAGTATTTACACTTCAAATTTATAATTTTTCACTAATTTTAAGTATATTGGATTAGAAAATACATTAAAAACACTCTAAAGCATATAACATAAAAACTAAAAATATAAAACTTTACACTTATTTTTTCTATGGATACTTAAAATACTATTATTCTTGTGTTGTTTAAAATGAATTCATTACGAAAACCTTTGGAACATTCTGATCCTAGAGTATTTACACTTCAAATTTATAATTTTTCACTAATTTTAAGTAAATTGGATTAGAAAATATATTAAAAACACTCTAAAGCATATAACATAAAAACTAAAAATATAAAACTTTACACTTATTTTTTTCTATGGATACTTAAAATAACAGAGAGTAAATGAATCCTTAAAATTTTAATTGAGCAGAGAGGCTCATTCTACAGCCCAGTATAATGTGTAAAAGTGTCTAGCTTCAAAATTAAATTTTTGCATGAGTAAAGTGCCTGGCCTCAAAATTGAATTTTTACTTAAGTTAACCAAAATTAAAAAAATAAAAATAAAAAATCTAAAAAAATAATTATACAATTATACAATTGTTTTAAATGATATCAGCTCATAACAAGTTTTTCATATAAAAAGTCAAATATATTGTGTCATATTAAATCAGTATTTAAAATAAATATATGCTAATTTTATTCTTATTCTTAAAAAACAGTCCACCCGTGATCGAGTAACACTATTTGCAATAGTTCCAGCAACACTATTTGCAATGATTCCATCGTACTATTATTTTTTGTCGGGTAGAGCTGTTCCCGAAATAAATGATTTGAAAAATAGAAGAGAACGCTTGCGATCGAAAATGGGCACGGCATGCCCAGCTCCATAAAAAGTTGTAAATTTCAGGCCCGCATAGTCTTGAGTCCATCCAGCCACCTACATAAATTAATACAATATTCCCACTCATATGCTTCCTGAGAAATTTCATGATAAACAAAATTCATTGAAATGCATTGCAGATTCTTACCTGTTGTTCGTGATACCAAGGTTGCCAAGAGGTTTTGGCAGGAAGTCCAAGTGCATCTATACAATATCTGGTTGATAAAACTGAGACGCGGGCATCTGTATCCCCACTGCATCATTTCAAATTTACAGAAATTCATATCATATATTCAACATTTTATTTTGCAACTCCAGTGAAACTCATGTAAGCGATTTGTTTATACCTGTAAACCCATATACGAAGGCCTGCTCTTATGAGTTTTTGGTATATGGGCAGCACAGAGAATAAGGAATCCTTCCAGTTGTTAAAGATGGTATTACTGCAGAATTTCAAGTGTCATTAACCATTTCCATTATCCAGCTGTAACATATCAATCTCTGAGCTTACTTATCTCTTACTTGCATGGAACCCATTTTGTAAGATGTCCACCACTTGTGGCATGCAGTGCTCTTTGAACATCCAGTTTGTTATAATAAACGATTGCATAGTTATCATGACAGGGATCATATGATACTGTCATTAATTTTCTTCCCGACTGCAAAAAAAATCAAATACTTTAAATAACCATATAAATCACAAAAACCTAAAGTCTAAAATCAATAAGGGACGATGAGAAAAAGCATAATACATTGATCTCAATCCTAAAGATTACTGATAACACTGATGTTATTACTTACGAAATTTTGTGTAACCTTTTGCCCAACTGTGGCATTTGCCAAGCACTTGGGCGTGTATAGACTATACATATCAATCTGTTTTAATTGCTTCAGCGTTTCGTCTACTGCTGTTTTACATTTGAGGTTGCTCCATGGTTTGCCACTGAAGAAATCGCAGTTGGATGTGATGATATGGTGAGTCACGTCTGATATGATTCCATGACTCCACGCGTAATCCATGTTACCTTGCCAGTCATAGCCATCATGTGTCTCTGGGTTGCCAACCTGGAAAATTCAAAGGTTCTTCACAAACGAATTAATTTTAAAAACTGAGGTAAAAACTGAGAAAAACTTGCAAGGAAAGTTGAGTTTTTTTTCACGGACTGAAGAAATAGAAAAGGAAAAACATTTTGACAGAAGGTTAAATTTATTTACAGACTCAAGGTAAAACCATAAATGACTCGGCCAAATGGCCCAATTCAAGGTTCCACATTGTCCAGTCTGATCCTAAATCTTATCATATTGCAGATTTTGGAATAATTTAGAATTTTAATGAAGAAGAGCGAAACCCATTATTATTCTTCTCTATCAAATTTCTTAAGTATTCTCCAGCAAATTTCTAAAATATTTCAGAATCTACAACCACATTAAATTCAAGTCAAACCAATAATATTTTCACATAGCCATCCTATTCATGAAACCCAATACATTTCAGATTTTTTGAGACTCTGAATCAATTCAAACATGGTCAAAATTGTCTGGAGCATTGTGGAACGACGACAAGAACCTTAATGTAAAAGGGACCATGAGGAAAACCACTAGTTTCAAAAGGGTGCATTTTGAACAACTTTTAGCCCACTCCCGGTGCTGGGTAGCTGTCAAAAGGAAATCAAGGTGCCAGTGGACAGGACACGTGATCGATTTTAGCTGGCTCATTTTATTTTGAGTTGTCTTAATTTTAATTAGTTCTAGTCGTTTTTTTAGTGTGATATTTTGAAAAGAAAAATAATTTAATTTTTATGTAATTTGTATAGAATTTTATAGGGATTTATTGAAATCACAAGTTTGATAGGTGAATTTTGCACAATTAAAATATGCTGAGAGTGTTTTAAAATACCGAATCTATATATATAATCAAAAACTCTTTAAACAACGAATCAAAATCATATATATAGTAAAAGAACATATTTAAACAACACAAATCAAAATCTATCGCAAAAACTCCTAAAAAAAAATCTAGTTTAAGAATTTAGTTTAAAAGACAACTCCATTTCATCTGGCCTAAAAGCAGCAGACTGCTACAGAAACAGAAAAGCCCAAACATACATAACTGTTTGAAAATTTGAAAACTGCAACCATTGACTATGACTATTTTACCATGAAGCCTTTGAGGTTGACCTGGCGACCCCGATCAGAAGTAATGCGGTTGAAATCATAAATGACCTCTGCAAGCTCTGGCACGTATTTTCCTGCTCCAAAATAAAGTGAGATTGTAATTAATTACATGACTAATTTAAATACAGTGTGAATTTAAATTTTGACAAATTTACTTGCCTCCATAGCTCTCTCCTGCTATGTAGAAGTCCTGCGCTCTGTATTCGGGGAACCTTGAAAACCACTTCTGAAGAAAAACAAATGTGTCCGCAGCTGTAATCATGTTCAAAGCACTTTTATCATCTGCATTCAAATCAATCTCTAACTTCGAAATTAGAAAAAGAAGTTACCAGTCATGTTATCCCCAAGGTTGTCATAATCTGATGACGTGTTGGAATAAGAAAACCCCACTCCAACAGGCGAATCTAGAAACAATAAGTTGGCCTCTGCATGGAATTCTTAAGTTTCACATAAATATTCCAACGAGGGTGGGAGTTGTAGCAGAAAAACAATTGAAAATGCAGCAAAGAAAAACAGAGAAAAGCAAACCAGTGTTCCATGAATATTTATTTAAGGCAAGCCTGGCGCCAGTAAAGTCTACAAGGAAAGGTCCTATTTCCTGCGTTGCCCCATATCCCACAGAAGAACACCCAGGACCTGAGAATCCAACATGAATATAAAACAATACCAGCTGAATCTAGAAAATGTTATTGAAGTTGTAGTTTTTTAAGAACGAAAAAACACAAACATATGTTTTAATTAGAAGTGAAGATTGTTTCACATTAGCATAAGTTTACGGTAAGTTTTTCCCAAACTGGATTGTAAATTCCAGAATATATAAAAAAAAAAATTAATTTACCATGAGTTGTTATTGAAGTTTTAATTACACCAAAACCTCTTATTGAAGTTTTAGTTATATCAAAATTTGCAGTAAACTTTCAATTATGTTATTGCGAATAAATAACTAAACCAGATTCCGAAAATCGCAATTAGTAGACTTAATTGATTTATTCCCAAATTGATAATTAGTCCACTTAATTGATTCTCAATAAAATGAATGTGACAATTAATCGAAATAATCTTAATTGGATGAATGTGAAAATTACTCGAAACATATATAAAATGTATATATCATTATGCGAAATCAACATACAGGGAGGTGCATTTGAATAGATGTGATGTATTGGATAGTATTATAGGAATGTATACCGAATGCAATATGACACAATATTGGTTAAGAAGAGATTCATGAGTACCTCCATTAAGCCATAGAACCAGAGGCTTCTGCTGTTTCTGAGAAGAAGATTCAAAGAACCAATAAAAGAGAGATCTTCCCCGCTTTTCATTCACAGTCACATGACCAGCATAATGGCTGAATCCAACATTCGGCTGCCCAAGCAAATGGGTCACCTTATCCAATTCTCTTGCTTCATCCCCCTTCTCTAAATTGGCTTCGCCTCGATTGCTACCCAGAGAGATAAGAAGAAACCCTAGAACTATCCACCAAGTTTGTCTGCAATACATTTTCTCAGCTGTGGGTCAATCAGCTTCAAAACTTTGCTATAATTTTACATATTTCTCAAACATCGGGAACTCGTTATATATAGCAATAATCTAATCCCTACCCGATGCCGACGAGTGGCCTTAAAGTTAGGTGACGCACCCGTAAAGTTTGCTCGAAATCAATTCATCAAGCAACAGCGACACAACAATTGGTTTTCCAGAATGTGGAGAATTCATTGCAACTGGGTAGCATGGGAATTTTTTTGAAGAAATCAATGGAGAAAGAAACCTCTGGAAACTCCTAGGTATGTGTACCAGAGCCCATGTCATCAAGTTTGTGGATTGTTATTAATGCATCGTGATTTGTCACTGCAGACATGCCTTTGTAAGCTGTATTGGACTTCTTTCTATCAGTGAGTTATGTTGCCTAATTTGGATATATTATGTTTTAGGGCTATGGCTTTGTGAAGATAAACTGCAAACATGCTTTTGTCATTAAATGAGGATGAGCTTGTTACGTGTCAGAATGCTCAGATATTGGTTAGAGATGATATCGATTTGATTTCCATGGAGATACAGTCGTGGAGTTTCATTTATTACAGACAGCAGTCGACCATTACTATCTTTTAATAGAATTAATATTCAGTTGAATACAAAATAGAGAATACAGCTTGAGTGGGCCTATACAGCGTGAGTGGGCCTAATGGTTAAGAGCATGTGTTTCCTCCTAAGAGGTCACAGGTTTAAAACCAGAGGGGGTAGAGTATGTATGCCTTCCTAGACTTAGGTGGTGGATATTGTATTGGGGTGTTGATCAAATTTATATTAGTTTGGGTTTGTACAAAAAAAATTATAACATTTTTATAGTTTGACTTTACACAATCAAATTTTGTATTTTTTGACAATATTTTTATTTATTCATGTTCATTCTGCATGGCTATCGATTAAACATGTTATTGCTTATTTCATTGATTAAAGAGCCAAAAATACAAAAGTCTCATCATAACTTGTTTATTTTAATAATTAATCAATATAAAGGGTTGAGATCAAAGACACGTGGGCAACTGTAAATTTAATATCTTTGTAACATATACACTCCTCCTTTAGATACTTCTTCTTGGGAACACAACCATCCCATTTATTAAGGTGCTTCAAGTACAATTGTCGGTGGGCTTTAACGTTCTTGCAAGCAAGTGTAAAATCCTCCCTCTTTCCATAATTTGACACAAAGATCCTCTAGGCTACCTCCAATTCCAAATTTGGCCCTAATATGGTCACCTTGTTTTTTAGGGGGAATGTATATCAATTTCATAATTTTACATATGGTACATACCATGGGTACTCATAATTATATTTAAAATATAATTACCTTTCCTAATATCAATCTTCTTTTATTTTAACATTAACTTTTATATATGTACTTTAACTTCAATATATATAAAAGTACAAGATTACACTAATTTAGTCATACATTAACTTCAATATATGTACTCTAACTTCAATATATATAAAAGTACAAGATTATACTAGTTTATTTATTGAATTAACATAGTTTGGTTAGGTGTGTTTGAGTCTTAACCAGTTAAGTTCAACTTCGATTAACAATTCAAAGTAAATTTATGTTTCTGTAGGTTTACCAACCCTTTCAACCAAACCCATATTTGAAACTCGACAAGCAATTGAAATTACTAATCATCATGTATAATTTCAAACATAAGCAATTGAAATTACTAATTCATCATGTATAATTTCAAACATTAACAATTTCACATTTCTAAATTCATGTTTATCTTTTCACATTTACATAACATAATTATAATATTACCGTACAAATCATCAAATAACATGTAGAAATCCCCACTGTAGATCAACAGATTATGCAATATACTAAAGCAAAATACAAGATCTACTTCTACAACAAACTTTGCGGAAGCTTAATAGAATATAAGCAAGATCAAATAAAACACATATAACTGAGAACGAGAAATCAATCGCACATGAACACAGAAGAATAACCTGGGGAAAGCCTTAGCCTAAAACCCCAATCTTTGTATTATCATACAAGTGGAAATGTGTTCATATTACAAAAAGAGTCAGCTCACAAGCTATCCTGCTCTCTCTGCAATCCAACTGCTACTCATAGATAGTCAAAGGCTTCTCACAAACTTTCTCCTTTGCCCTCCAAACCTCCTATTTCCTTGCGTAGTTTTCCTTGGGGTCCAATGCTGCCACCTGTGTGAATTAGCCTCTTCACACACTCACTAACCTCTAATCTAACTGCGCAATCCTGAAGGAGATAATTCCTTCTACATGGATGAGTTTCCTATATACGAAAATTCCTCCAACTAATAGTACATTGTCCCTTCCTCTGATCTCAAATAGTCTTTGACTGAAATGACATGCATGAGTTATTTATGAGAGAATATTTAGTTATTTGAATTGCAGCAGTTACATGCATGCATGCATTAACTAACTGAACTCACAATTAATTCTACAAACTGTTAGAACTAATCTAACTAGACTTAATTCAGTAAACTGAGCTAACTAATTACAACTCATCCTTATCTCTTTAACTGAGGGATAAATTCCTCAATCAATGGGGAAACTATTGCATGTCTGCACATAGACTTCATGTTTGATTTTCTCCAACTAATAAACTCAAGATGAATTAATTAATTATTTTACAAATAGCTGCTAAGATCAAATTCGAATTTTACTTCTCAATTTAGTTTAGGGATTAACTAAAATTAGAATCCATCTTGAACTGCTATTTTTAGCACTTCCATTTTTCATTCCTTGTTGCTATGTCCAACACTGGTACCTGGACTGCTATTTATAGTAGTGCTATTTTTAGCATTTCTTGTTGCCATTTTCAACACTTCCTCTCAACAAGAAAGGCATTCAACTCAAACCCGATCCTAAGCCTTTGGAATGTTCTACATGCAACACTTCTCCCAAGTGCTATTGCTCCAACAACTCTAGAAACAAAAAAATTCCCAACCGACCTCCCTGTTGGGCTAGAAACATCCTCTAATGCTGAAACTCCATCTGTTGCTGACAAGTACTTTGTTTATGACCTCTGAGTTGCTGCAACACTCCATGCATCTCTCACCATTGCACACCTCTCTATGTCATCCTGCACTGGTGCAACACTCCTACGCCTCTAACATTGCTACAACTTGCTAGCTCTACACAGTCTTAGGACTCCTGCATTGTAGCTCTCTCTACTGCTCCATCTGCATCTGTCTCTACTCACTCAGCCTGTCTTGCTGCTCCTCATCGAGGCTCTTGTAGCAAGGTCTAATCAAAGAGGTTGGGTACCTCAATGATCCTGCCCCTATTCCAACCTTCTTGGAACTGCCACTCCACATCGCCCCACCTCTGACCTGGAGCTATGGATGCATGTGATCCGTTTGCCCACTTGGCTCGAAACTCCCCCTACTGGAGGTCTCTGCATGAGTGGATGCCTCCACTTTTTCTCCTCTCGCTTCTCTAGTTGTGGCTACTCCACAACCTCTTGAAGCTACTTCACCAATTGTGGCTCCTCCACAATTGCTTGAGACTTCTTTTGGCGCTGCATGTTGAGAGGTAATGTACTTTCCCTCTCAACCACCAAGTCTCCATCAGTTTCCTTGCTCCTCAAGGCTTTGCAGGCATCTTGAACCTCAAGGGCATATAGGTTCTTGACTCGTGAACCGATTTTCTTCACTTGTCTAGTGGTGATGTGTCAAAGGAAAACCTTTCCGTTACTGAAGACTACATCATAGCCTTTGTCTTCCAGCATTGCGATCGACACCAAATTTTTCCTTAGTCCTAGTACATACTTGACATCGGTCAAGGTAATGTGAGCTCCATGCTTCCTCTGAAAAACAACTGTGCCTACACCTGAGACACTATACTTTTCATCATTACCCATCACTATGAGTATCTGGAGATCTTTCTCCTCCAAGGTACTAAACAAACTCTTATAGTCGGTCAGGGGAATGAAGCTCCACTGTCAAGAAACCAACCACATCCCACCATGGATGAAACCATGCATGCGAAGAGGGTGAAATCCAACTCGAATTGTGAGGTCAATGACTCACCTTCAGATCCTTCCTTAGATCCCATCTTGGATTTCTTTAGTTGACAATTTGTAGCAAAATGGCCCACCTCATGACAATGAAAGCATCACACTTTTGATTTGTCAAACTTCTTCTCACCATGGGAAGAACTTGATTTGGGATGAGAATCCTTCCCCTTCCCCTTCTTCGCCTTACTCACTAAGGTGCAATTCTCTTCATCGTCCTTGGATAAAGAACCATATCTGGTGCTTCTTCTTATCTCCTCCTGCATCAGATTCAACCAAAGTCATTCCCAATCTGTGGGTTTTTCTGTTCCATTTACCGAGTCTTGGTAGCTATATCAGCTCTCAGGAAGACCAAGGAGTGCAAGAATCACCATGTCATCATTAGCTGTTATGATCCCTACACTTCCAAGCTCATCCCTGCAGGTGGTGAGCTTGTTTAGATACGTAGAGATCGTGTCGCCCTTTTGACACTTGATTTTCCGAAGCTTGTCTTGCAGCGCTAGCTTCTTCTCATTGTTGTTTTTCTGATATAAATCTTTCAATATTTTCCACATCCAAAACAATGTCTCCTTCCCACGAAGACTCGAGACTATGTGGTGTCGAACTCCCTCCAGAAGGATTCTCCTTGCTCTAGCCACACATTTCTTCCATTCCACCAATTTAGTAGCATCAGTCGGCTTGGGGACTTCTTGATCTATGAAGTCCTTTAGACTGATATCCTTTAATACTGCTTCCATGCAATCCTTCCAGGTTATATAATTCGTACTGCCATCAAGAGCATATTTGAGTCTTAAACCATTAAACGCCACTGGTGAAATTGAGATGTGATAAGAACTCGATTTCTATATTCAGGAACCACAAAGTTCAAAGTTCTCTCTTCTTGTATACAGTTCTCTCCTTTGATCACCTTTGCTCTGATACCATGTAGAAATTCCCACTGTAGATCAATATATTATGCAATATACTAAAGCAAAATACAAGATCTACTTCTACAACAAAATTTGCGTAAGCTTAATTGAATATGAGCAAGATCAAATAGAACACATATAAGTAGAATCAGAAATCAATCACACATGAACACAGAAGAATAACCCAGGGAAAGCCTCAACCTAGAACCCCAATCTCTGTATTATCGTACAAGTGGAAATGTGTTCAGATTACAAAAAGAATCAACTCACAAGCTATCCTGCTCTCTCCGCAATCCAACTATTGCTCATAGATAGTCAAAGGCTTCTCACAAACCTTCTCCTCTTCCCTCTAAGCCTCTTATTTCCTTGCATAGTTTTCCTTGGGATCCAGTGCTGCCACCTATGTGAATTGGCCTCTTTACACTCTCACTAACCTCTGATCTAACTGCGCAATCCTGAAGGAGATAATTCATTCTGCATGGATGAGTTTCCTATATAAGAAGATTCCACCAACTGAGAGTACACTATCCCTTCCTCTGATCTCAACTGTGTCTCTGACTGAACTGACATGCATGAATTATTTATGAGGTTATCTGAAGTGTAGCAGTTACCTGCATGCATGCATTAACTAACTGAACTCACAATTAATTCTACAAACTGTTATAACCAATCTAACTAGACTTAACTCAATTAACTGAGCTAACTAATTATAACTCAAATTACAACTCATCCTTATCTCTTTAACTGAGGGATAAATTCCTCAATCAATGGAGAAACTGTTGCATGTCTTCACATAGACTTCATGTTTGATTTTCTCCAACTAATTAACTCAAGATGAATTAATTAATTATTTTACAAACAACTGCTAAGATCGAATTCAAAATTTACTTCTCAATTTTAGTTCAGGGACTAACTAAAATTGGAATCCATCCTGAAATGCTATTTATAGCAATGTTATTTTTAGCACTTCCATTTTTCATACCTTGTTGCTATGTTCAACACTAGTACCCAAACTGCTATTTATAGCAGTGTTATTTTTAGCATTTCTTGTTGCCATTTTCAACATAACAAATGTCATAATTAACAAATGATGTTTGTTGTCTCTCTTATAGGAGCATATTTCAAAACAATTTGATTGTTGTGTAATTTTGATTACCATGATTCAGTTTTCAACCAATGCAATATAAGTGTATATCTCCATTGTCAAGCGTGAGCCCCGAAAATATATTTTACAAAAACATTTACAAATCATAGTAACTAATTTTTTTAATATATTGAAAGTTTCACTAGTTTTTTACTTAGCTGCAGGGATAAGATACTATGTAGCACTTGTTTAGTAGTGTTTTTACTTAATAGTTTATTTTACATAATATATAAATTATTCCTTCATAGTATCTGATAGGGAGGTATAATCCCTCATGGATTTTTCTTTTCCTATTACTTGCCTAATACTCATCACACCAATAGATCCTCATGATTTTCCATGACTGTTAAGGATCATGTTAATTTTTATGCCTAGGGTTTCTTGCATTTTGATGGCCTTCAAACTAGTTTTTCTTGAAAGTTAACCTCCTCCATCCGTGAAATTGGTATGGTAATTCCCCCTACTTTTAAATCCTTTTTCTCAATCGCTCTATTTTGTTTCTAGCTTGTCTTCCTTTAAGAGTTTATTCTATTGTGGTTTCTTGGTGGCATTTTTAGAGTAGAATTTCAATGACCTAAGGTAAGTGCAACTACAGTAGGAGAGGTCCCCACTAACAACCTCTCTTCCAGACCCAACATGAAGCTAAATCCTCCAAGGCCATATTTAACTAGTGCACCTCTAGTATAGCCTAAGAATCCATTGAAATGGCAGGCAGAGGTTCAACTAGAATTGATTTTTTGACATGATGGAGTTTGTACACCATGGGCTTTAGACATTGGTAGCTCTAGAACCTATGATACTAAATATTTTAATACTCTAAATTTATATTAACAAATGAAAACCAGAAGGGACAAACTTATGATTCAGAGTAAGGAATACATTGTCAAACTTATTTAATTAGATAAGTTGACATTGCAATTCAAGGAAATAGAAAAGTCGAAGGTTTATGTTGAAGCACAAGATGTACAATCTCTAGTACTCAGTGTTGTGTTTGTCTACATCACACACTCTAAAGAAAACTCCTCTACACATTAGTCTTGTTATGCATAGTCTATCTAATATTGTTTGTGGCTTTCTTACTATATAAATTTTCTTTTGGAAATTAGATCTTCTCAATTTTGAAGTTTTTATGTTTATGTTTTGGACTAATAATTCAAATCAAACAATATGGATTAAAAACCATTTTATTTTTCTCTTGGTCTAGTTTCCCCAATAACCTATGAATAACACAAAATATGTACCTTTTAACCTTTTCCTTAACTCTAACGAGTAAAATATATATTAGTAAAAAATAATGATTACATAGAGGTTACATAGCATAAAAAATGACAATTCCTACTTAACCCTATTTTATGGCCTTTTTTTTTCATTTTTCCTCCACTAATTCAAAAAACCAATGGTTCTTGGATATTTATATTTCTAATGAAACCCCCCTCCAATTTTACAAAATTTAACCAAAACTACATAAATTATCTAGCTTAAGAGTGTTCTACGTTGTATCTTGGTATTTCATTATTTGTTTCCACAATTACCAGTGGTTGCTCAATTCTAGCTTTCCATCTAAAGGGCTCACCAAAATTGCTAAAGATGATGAGGGGATTGAATATGAGGAGGGTTTTCAGTCATTGAATTACATTTCTTCCAGCTTCCTTTGCATATAGTCTATCGTGCTTCTCTGCCTTTGTATTAGGTTTTTTTGCTCCAATATTATGTCCATTATTAACAAGATTGTCATTGCTAATTTATTAGTTTGCAAGTTGAGCACCATGCATGTTCCCTAGAGTTCCTAAAGATCCTCTTCCATGGCTTCCATACTGCCTACTCAACTCTTTTACTTCCCTCTCCTACCTCCATCCTACCACCTTCGGCCCAAAACTAACACCAAAATACGTAAATCTAATTAAATTGCAAATATCGCGGCTTTACCACTTGACCCTTGTCTTTGTCTCAAACTATAAATAAAGAAAGACTAACACAATTATGTGTATATTGTTGTTGCACCTTACCGAAATTAATTTCCCCATCGAATCGAGTGAGCTACTAGAGCATAAATGTGAATTTTCACAGGTCAAACACTTTGTTCCAATTCCTTCCATGATTCTCATTTAATTATTTATATCATCATAATGCTCTTGAATTCTTATTTCCCACGAATAAATTATTTCACTTGTTCCATTGATCTACCAAGAAGACTACCAAATTCCCTTTGTACTAGATAAGGGTGGTGGCATACTTGGTATATTTATGGATGCAATTAAATGAGCCCACCTCACCATACCACTTTTTTCTTTTAACACTTCATAATTCCACCACTTCTTCATGAGAACCTTCTTCACCATGTGTACTTTCTTCATCTAAAGCTTTATCCCTTGCCATGGGTCCCTTTTAGCTTAAACTTTAGTTTTGGTTGGTCCTCATGGAACCATAACCCTCACATCTCTTATCCATGGTTCCATATCAAATTGATTCTTATTTATAATGGGTCCTCATATAACCAATTAAATGTTAGAGATTCCATTAATCCACAATGTTCCATAACTTCTAGTTGTTACTTCATTTGACAATTTGTCTGCTTTTGAAATTAGATCTATGAGAACATGGAAGGCTTTAGAGAATGAATTTAGTCATTTGATAATTCTATTATGAATTAAAGGATTCTTACGGTTCCAAATCAACCTGATTCTTTGTCCTAATGGGTCCTCATTGAACCATTTAGAGGTTCTAGAGATTCCATCAATCTACAATGTTCGATAACTTCTAGTAGTTGCTTGATTTGACAGTTTGCCTACTTTTGAATTTAGATCTATGACAACATGGAAGGATTTAGAGAATGAAGTTAGGCATTTGATAATTCTTTTATGAATTAAAGGAGCCACAAATTTGTCAGTTTTCTGGTCAAGCTCTATGCCTAATAGGATTATTGAAGTTTCTTATTATGACTATTTTGTTGATGGAAAGACTTTAGACCAATTTTAATTGTTGAATGCTTGACCTAGAATCCACACATACAATTTTCCCACTTGTCCTTCTTAGCAAAGATTACCTCTCTTGTACTTACCACCCCTAATTTTTAGTTAATAGAAAAAAAATAATTCTAATTAAAATATTAATTAATTAATAAAAAAACTTACATCTAACTTTTGAGGAATTCTGACTTTTGATGGCCGAGGGCTTTAATCCCCTGAGGTTCTAGGTTGAAGTCCTCCGCGAGTGAGAAATGTAATCATATGTAAATATTGTATTAGTGTACCAAAAAAACTAATTTAACAACTACTCTAAACGTAACAGATAATTCAACCAACAAAGTGAATATGTGAAAAAGATGATTAAGAAAATTTGTTGTGAGAGTTTTGGATTATTTAAAAATATTTAATTTTAAAAGGATTGAATTAAAATGGAATTGAGTTAGTTCATTAAAAAAATATTAATAGGAGTTTAAATTTCTTTATTTGATTTTAAAATAATGAATAACTAAATTATTTTTTTAAAAAGTATTGTAAAAATTATAATTATAATTATAATTATAATTATTATATATATATATATATATATATATATATATATTATATTACCAGAGAGAGGAGAGGGGGGTTACTATCCACTTGGGATCAACTCATTAATAGACATATCTAAAATAATAATTAAAAACATAAAAAACTAACTAAAATATAATTTTATTCTTATAATTTGTCATTTTAAAAATATATTAATATATATAAGTTAAAAATTATATTATTTTTAAAATACATGGAACAAGGTTCTTAACTATGGAGAATTTTAATTTGTAAATAGGCTTTCTCACAATCCCATGGGCTAATATCATGGCTCATCAATACCACATGCTCAATTTTTTTTTTTTATCTCACTTGTTACACGGTAAGAGATTCCCCTTTGAGAATAACTTCCCTCCCACCCACCTGTCACCACTCTTCGCCTTTGGATCATATGTTAAACGATTGGAGGAAGTTCAACCATACGATCATCTCAAGTGAAGATAGTTGGAAGGAACGGTCTCGAGATGTAGGCATATAAATTTTATTAAAACTTTCCTTTCCATCTTGGATGAATAGAGAGTCGAGGTTCTTGAAGCAAAATTTTTATTTAAGAAATTCGGGCCTTGATAGGCATTTTGCTCATAGTTTTAATTTATTTTTGGCTTCTTTCATTGAACAATAAACCTACGAGTGGCAAAAACACAATTTTTCTCTTCTCTGATGTTAATTTGTTTCTTGAAATTCAAATGTGTTGTCTTTTTGTTGCTGAAAACAACATACTTAATACTATTTTTTAAAAATAAGGCAAAATCTGCAGTGAATTTTGTTAGATGTAGCATATTGTGCTTCATCTGCAACAAAACCAACATTTCATTTTCTTTATAAAAGTCCGTTGATTGTTTCAATGCCTCTAAATTTCAGAGCAAAAATTATAGTATATTTTCGTGGAAAATGGCCTCAATTCTTCCATTTTTCGGGCGAATGGAGAGGCTCTAGTCATCTTTAGTCTTTTTGAAATTCATGGCTCCAACAAATGCATTTATTGCAACACAAATCCTTTGCAATTCGAGGCAATTTCACTAGCTCTATCCTTGAACATAATATCATTCTCAGGTACAATTTTATGTTCAAAATTTGATTTTCTAAATAATTCCCAGGCTTCATCTGAGGATGGAATTTCATTTACTCCTTTGTGAAATCATTTTATAGTTATTGCTAGGAACATGGCACATGATTTGAGACTTTTGGTACTGTGCAGGTGGTCTGTCATTGCAGCCTAGTTACGAGGGAGAACTTGTTGGGTGTAGTATTTAAGGATCTTTCATGCACCTTTTTCCCTAATTTTGGCCATTTCTCTTCACTGAATCCATCAATCCCTCAACATAATGTCACTCTTCCTAGTCAACAGGAAATCCTTTTCTCGAACATATTTTTATGCCATTCTCTGTTAAGTATCGAAAGAAACAATGTATTTTTGAATGACTAACCAGGGAAGTTATGGAAGAGGTCTTTTGGATGATTTTCTCTCAGGTGTTGTTGTAATTACTAAAGACTATGGGAAAAATATGATGTTCTTACATGCCTTTACACACTGAATATTGTTGTTACACCACGGGTTGTTGTTACACTATGACGTTGCTACTACACTGCAAATTGTTAAAGACCGTGGCTCCTATTTTAGTAAATTATTATTGAAGACCAGAAGATGTAACCCTATGCGGAAGGTTGAAAATATTTGAGAAGTTACAGCTATAAAAAGTGGTGTAACAATAATAGGTCTTTAATTCAAATATGGTTTGTAACAACTTCTATTTTATTTCATTTTTGTTAAATTGAACAACATGAGAATAGATTCTCATGACTGATTCATTCCCTAATTTTGGGGCTCTGTAAGACTTTATAAAAAGGCTCAGTCCTATGAGAAGGGGATGGAAAATTTTAGAACAATACTGATATTTTGATCTTGTATCTTTCATCTATTTTAATATAGAAAGTACTTGGTGATGATTTTGCAATTTTTGTGAATCTTTAAGTAGTTTCATTCCATTCCTACACCTTGCTAGGGAGAAAGGGCTCTCCTCTTTAGTAAGGATTACAATATTAGTAGTATGTTTATTGTCTTAGATGTTGATGTGAATTTCTTATTGTTTTGCATATATTGTGGAATAGACGCATTTCTATTTTTAGATTTATGGTGTGTTGTTTTATATTATTGTTGCACTCTAGTTAATAATACATGGCGCACCTATTTATTTTCTGCAACTTATGAAGTGTGAATTTCTTCTTTGTTGAATGAGTTTCATTTCTACAGTTTGTTATTTAATTTCTACAAGTGTGAGTTTCATTTCTGCAAGAATGTTTTAAGGATTTTGCAAGTGAGTTCAACAACATTTTTGTGTTACATAGTTGTTCATGTATCGACACATACAGTGCAAGCTCCTTTGAATTAAAAAGACCTTCCTTGGTTTCCAATTAATGGTTGTGATTCAGTTGTTTTAAGAGTGATAATAACACAAAAATCTTGGCGTCGTTTCCTGGGAAGGTAGTTGACGGTACAATCAGCCAATACTTTTTCTTGAATTTTCTCTTGATACAGTGTTTCTAATTGCATAAGTGTTGGGCAGTAAGATGAGAGGTAAAAACTCGTGCATCGCTCTAACATAATTGAGCGGGCTCACAACTGTGATATTTAGAACACTTAGGGTGTGTAAATTTTTGAAGTTTCCTTTTAGAGTGTCTTTAGTTTACATACATTGGGCAATAAGATGAGAGGTAAGAACCTATGCATCGCTCTAACATACTTGAGCGGGCTCACCATTGTAGTAATTAAGACACATAGGTTGTGATATAATTACACATAGGGTCCATGTGTAGGATGTATGAGTAAAGAAGAAACGAAACATAGGAATTCTAATAAATATACACAAAAAACAGATGATAAAAGGAATAAGAAAAATGTAGATCTAGGGAGAAAAACATTTATTCAAGAATTTATCTCAAAATCAAAGAGAGAGCAGTTAAATTCACATAAGGATGCAAGAAAAATAGGTCCATATAAGGCTGCTACTCCTACATCAAAATAAAGAGTATTTGGTTCCTTTGTTTTAGGACCCCACCTTCCTCAAACTAGCCTACAAACTCTCAAATCTATAGATTCAACTTAGGAACATTAGGGAGAGACTAGTGGCCATGATTTTAGATTAGAAGGATTGGGGGGAACTAGTGGGAGGCATCAAGAACCAAAATTAGAAGAACACTCTTTTACTTAACAATACCCAGATTCAGGGGGTGTAGTAAAGCAACCAGCCTCAGAACAACTTGAACAATCATCACAAGAATCTTTATCCATAGAACATTTGCCCAAACAATCTTTGGGAGGGTACTCACAAGAACAAGAATCAGGAGAATCCAAAATGGGAGACAATAAAAACAATAACAATGATAGAACAAATTCCACTATTACAACTTTTGAATTTCCAATAAGTGATATAAGGGGAAAAGATCCCATGAAAAATATTCCTCTATCAGCCCTTCCATCTTTTCAAGGATTAATTGTAGAAGATCCTGATTCTTTTTTGTTTGAATTTGATTTTCTGTGAAAGAGCTATTATTATACTTCACATGCTCATAAACTATAACTATTCTCGTCCACTCTAAAAGGAACAGCACTAATATGGTTTATGGGACTGGTTTCTGCTACTATCTGAACATGGGGATACATGAAGACTATGTTTCTGTCGAAATACTAGGACTATTGCTAGACCAGATATTTGAGAGAGGAGATATTTAGAATGACAAAGAAGGAAGAAGAAAACTTGGAAGATTATGTGGAATGATTCCATTATAATCTATAAAGATCCAAATATAGCGATCTAGGTTCAGAAATTTTGAAAATAATATTTATACGAGTTATGAGAGATGATTGCCTCGACATGATGAACTTATTGGGGAAAGGAGTTATATCTCAAGATCCATTTGATGAGATAATAAAACTCTTCTTAAGGTTTTTGAGAGGATCGTCACAAGGGAGAAGCATGGCATGAGATGCCTCTATTATAATACGTAAATATGCAAATGGAGCTATCACCAGAGCCAAGATTGAAAACTTGTTCGAAAATATTTAGACTGATCTTCTTAATACCTTATCTACCCAAATGACAATAGCACAAGTGAAAAAGGCACAGGATGAAGTTGATAAAGATTTGGCTATGTTATGCCCAAAATGTAAAGAGAAACATTCCTTGAAGGAATGTAGAGTCAACAACATCAGCTCATGAAATATCTATAATCTAGAGAATTCTACAGGCTACTGTCCAGAGCTTCCTAGATTGAAAGAAGTACTAAAGGAATCAAGTGAAGAAGTTTATTCCTCCTACTTTGTTGAGTCCAGGAAGCCTTGGCAACCACAACCACCAGGTATGTCTCAAGATTTTTCTTTTAATCTGTGGAATAATGTATATAATGCTCATCAATTTCCATGGAAGTATTCCACTCCTCCTCCAGCTCAATTTCCTTCACCGTGGAACCAATGGTAGCTTTCTCCACCTCTGCTGTATCCTCCATATCATTTGTATTCTTCAGCTCAGAAATCGAGGGGAAACTTTTTAGGTCCAACCCCTCCTACACTAACAGTACAATAGCAATTGTAGTTGCCCACCTATCTCATCATCTGTTGCTACTCCTCCCATGCAACCCCAATTACCTATATAATATAACCCTAACCCAAATAATAAGGCAACCTAGAATATAGAAGCCCCCACTTCTTTCCTGACTTACCACATCACTCTTGTTGGATGTAATGAAATCCACCTTCGATCAAGAAAAGTAGTAAATCCAAAAACCTCCCCTCTTATTACCAAAGAGGAATGTGAATCACCTAGGGATGATATTGTGGACCTTGATGAGGCTGCTACACATGTAACAGTTGATTCAAATAAAAATGATACACCTATAATAGTCAATCCAACTATTATGGTAACTAAGGATCCCCCATATCCAAAAAGATTAGCTGAAACTGTGATGATTCCAAAACCCAAATCTGATTTTCTCAAAGAGTTAAAAACTTTTCACATAAGGATTCCCTTACTGCAAGCCATTAAGTATGTCCCCATTTATGCGAAAATAGTAAGAGACCTACGTGTCAATAAACATGGAAGGAATCCCAAAGACCCTGTTAGCATCTATGTGATGAGAAAACTGTCAGAACTGATGACTGATCAGCCTCTTTTGACTAAATATAATGATCCAGGGAATCCTAGAGTTACTGTTTATATTGATGAGAAGCCTTTTTCAAATACATTAATTGATTTAGGGACAGAAATAAATATAATTACCAAGGAGGTCTTCATGAATTTAGGATTACATGTGCTAAGACAAACAACTGCAGTGTTAGAACTAGCAGACATGTCACGTATTAAACTTGGAGGAATGGTAGAAGACATAGTGATCATAGTAGATTCTTAGAGGTATCCAATATATTTTCTTATTTTACAAACTAAATTAAACCTGGGGGGACAGCCCCTAATATTATGAAGGCCTTGGTTGGCCACTACAAATGCATTCATAATTTGTAGGTCTCGCTATATGACAATTTTGAATGGACAAGCGACAAAGAACCTCAACCTTTACTCCCTTGCAAAATTAAGCAAGGATTTGGAAAATCCCTTATGGGATGAATTTGAACCTGAATCACATTATTCCTAGCGACTCCTCACTCTTGGAAAAGCCCAATATTTTAAGAATGAAACAGAGGATGATATTATCAATGGCTTTATCAATAATTCCCTTATTGTTACTTCTATTGATGATTCATGGGTGGAACATACCATGGAAGATTTAAGTGTAGAGCATATGAAAATCACCCCTAATCTCAAAAGAAACCCAGTTGAAATAGAGCCAAGAAAAAGTTTAACTATTAATCCTAACCTAACTCCTGAACAAAATAATATGTTGTTACAACTGTTACATAAACATAAAAAGTCATCTGCATGGGATTCCACAAACATGAAAGGAATTCACCCTAACCTATGCACTCACTGCATCTACTTGAAGCGATATTTCACTACAGTTAGGCAACTACAACGGCATATGAACCCAAAACTTAAGGAAGTAGTGAAAGAAGAATTATAAAAACTTCTAAATGCCAACTTCATTTATCTCATCTCGGACAACCAATGGGCATCTCCACTTGTTATTGTTCCAAAAAAGAATGACAAGTCGAGGATCCGTGTGGATTATAGAGAGCCACTCAAAAGGACCATTTCCATTTACCATTCATAGATCAAGTTACACCTTATCTGGAAAGAAATTATTTTCATTCTTGGATAGGTTTAGTGGCTATAACTAGATACAAATTGCTCCAGAGGATTAGGATAAAACCACCTTTACATTCCCTTGGGGGACTTTTGCATACATAGTTCTCCATTTTGGACTCCGTAATGCACCAACAACATTCTAGAGGGCAGTATTGGGAATATTTGTAGATTTTCTAAATGATTGTTTGGAAGTTTTCATGGATGAACTTACACCTTATGGTGATGATCTTGAACCAACATTAACCAATCTCAAAAAAGTTGTAGAACTATGTGAGCAAGCTAATCCTTCTTTAAGCACTGAAAAATGTCACATGATGATGAATGAAGGAATTATGCTTGGGCATTATATCTCTGATGAGGGAATAAAGGTAGACCCTACTAAGATATAAATACTTGTGAAAAATCTAGCTCCCAAAACACAAAAAGAGGTACGTAGTTTTTTGGGACATGTCGGGTATTAAAGAAGATTTATAGAATTTTTTTCAAAGATTGCATCCACATTACTTTCTCTGCTTACTAAAGATGTAAATTTTTTTTGGACAAGGAAAAGTGAACACACCTTTGCATAATTAAAGCAATGTGTATCAACAACTCCTATTTTGTGAGGACCAAACTGGGATCTGCCATTCCATATAGCAATTGATGCATTTGATACTGCTATAGGACTTGTGCTAGGTCAACTTGAAGACAAAAATCCATATGCCATCTACTACATCAACAAGAACCTGACTCTAGTAGAATTAAATTACACTATTACAGAAAAATAGTTTCTTGCAATAGTACATGCTATTAATAAATTTAGCCACTACATCGGTTATCAAATATTTATGCACATTGACCACTCTTATCATTGGTTACACGTTGGTTGTTGTTGTTACAATAGTTTGATATAACAATCTTAGATAAACCTAGAAAATATAATGCAGTGACTGATTTTCTTTCTAGGTTGATTATTAATGATGATTGCATGCTCGTTGAGGATTCTTTTCTAGATGAATATATTTTTTCTATTTCAACTTACTCGTCATGGTATGTAAACATAGTTAATTATCTTCTTGCAGGGAAATTTCCACAACATTTGTCCTTAAGAGAAAGGAAGAGGATTCTTCAAGAGAGTGCAAGATATTCTTGGGTAGAGGGATACCTTTATTACATAGAACCAGATTAACAGATTAGGCGTTGTGTGAGAGAGGATGAGATTTTTTGATATCCTCAAAGATTGCCATGAGGAACCTTGTGGAGGACACTTTGCTGACAAAAGGATAGGGTATAAAGTGCTTTCGACTGGATATTATTGGCGTACCATATTCCAAGATGCAAAGAAATTTGTAAATGGATGTGACAGTTGTCAGAGAAAGGGTCAACCACTCCAGTCAGATGGAATTCCATTATAGCCCCAAGTAGTTTTGGAACCATTTGAGAAGTGGGCTCTAGAATTTGTAGGAACAATCAATCCTTCATCGCAAAAGAAGTCCTACATTCTAGTCTGTACAAATTCTGTCACAAAATGAATTGAATAAAAGGCATTAACTAGGGAAACTGAGTAGGTTGTTTTACACCTTTTGTTTGAAGACATTTTTGTTCTCTTTGGAGTACCTTGAGAAATAATGAGAGACAAAGGAGTGTAATTCACATCTCATTTGATCGAGAAGTTAATTGAGAAATATAAGATTTGTCACATGATTACTTCACCATATCATCCACAGGAAAATGGTCAAGTAGAAAGCACCAATACAATTATTAAAGGAATCCTCACCAAGATTGTAGCCAGCTATTGGAGGAACTAGGCTGACAAACTTCCAGAAGCATTATGGGCATATAGAACTACATGGAGAAATACTACTGGATTTTCACCAAATGAATTGAAATATGGTAAAAACCCATTATTTCCTATTGAGTTCAAAGTAAAAACACTTAGAAAAACATTGCAAGTGAACCTAGATTTGACTACATCTAAGAAACATCAATTAAATCAGCTAAATGAACTTGATGAGAAGAGATTGGTTTCTACTCAACAAACAGATATCATCCAACAACAGAGGGATAAGTGGCATGACAAGTTTATAAAAAATAATGTTTTTCAAAAAGACGATTGGGCTCTATTGTATGACTCACAATTTAAAAACATTAAATGGAAGCTTTGCACCAGGTGGCTAGGTCCTTATGAGGTAGATACAGAGTTTGACAATGGGACTGTGAAATTAGTTACCATAGATGATGCCAAGGTGTTGTTGTTTTCCAATGGTCATTGTCTTTGTTATACCATAAACCTACCTCAAAGCATTCATTTGTTAACATTGTCATAGGATCTAATCTCCAAGTTATGGAAGTAGGGGAAAATTCTCCTATGTTGTCAAATTCTT